>JANHGC010002948.1:0-13025 GCA_027560395.1 Boaedon fuliginosus | reverse complement strand
AGGGGGCAAGGAAGGAAGGTAAAATCAGAGGAGGGGGAAGGAAGGGTTAGGGAGCAGCACGCTGGATTTATACTGGTGGTCCCTGGGATTTAAAATTATAAATTTGGTGGTCCCTGAGGTCAAAAAGATTGGGGAGCCCTGGTCTAGAAGACCTCCAAGGTCCCTTCCAGCTTTATTCTGATTGAGGATGTTTTGGGTACAGGGCGGGTTTATATCATTCCATATTGCCAATATGACACATCTAATGAAAATATTTTTAAAATCCACATTAATTTTAACTTTATCAATCTATAAGTATCCATGTTATCCAAACCTCATGGCCTTGGCCTTCCAAACTCTAAAAGTCTCATCCTCATCAACACCCAACTCTTCCATCCAGGCCAATTTCAAATCCCCTAAACCCAATCCTCCTCTTTCCTTTGCATCTTGCAACACTTTGTAGTTAACTCGTGATTTCCCCCCGCCCTACAGATTTAGATACATCATTTATTTTATTTTTATTTATTCGATTTCTACCCCGCCTCTCTTCCCCCAATGGGGAACTCGAGGCGGCCTGATTTCTTGAATGACACATCAGTTGTCAACAGGTATTGTCTGAAACAAAAACACTGCAGACAAAATGTTCATGTTTATTACAGAAACATTCCGTAAGTGTCAATTTTAATTTCTCCTATTTTAACATATCCTTCTTAATTTCATTCCATGTCTTAACATAATTATTTTGCAGTAACATGTAATTCATATTCATCATAATACCCAAGTATTTTAGTTTTTTTCTCAAGTTTAAAATCAGTTTTCTTCATCAGCTCTATTTGATCTTCTAATTTCATATTTTTGTTAACCTTTTTATCTTCAGATTATCGATCTTAAAACCTGCCAGCATACCAAAGACCTTTAATTTTCCCTCCAATGTTTCTACTCCCTCTAGCAGATCTTCCAAATTAACACCAGGTCATCTACAAATGCCTTTCATTTCTTTTTCAATCTTAACTCCAGCAGTTAGAAGACCTCCAAGTTCCCTTCCAATTCTATGATTCTCTCATCTCGCCTTTCGTCTCTATTCAGTATCTCAAGAACTAAAATCAACCAGAGTCTTTTGGAATCTCACTCTCGGAAGCTCTTCTCAATGGAGAGGAGATCCACTGGCTGGCTGCAAGATGCATGAGAAGGGCAGGTGCCATTCCTGGCCAGCTTTGAGCACCAACAAGTATTCCTGATCAACTATCAGAGAGATCAGGACACAAGGTCCAGCTTGTCTCGGACAGAAAAAATTAGATTTACTTAATTTCCAGATTCATCTTTGATTTCAACAGCACCCAGGAGAGATGGTTTCATCAGGATGGGCTAGGTATCCAATTGTCCTTTTCCTGGACAGGTCTGTCCTGGTGAAATATTTACATTCCATTCAATTCTGACTGGTCTGTGGTCACGGTCTTCATGGGGCTGCCTCTAAAGAAAACAGCACCTGTGTTTTGAACTCTGAGCACGTGTTATGCAAATCTAGAAAGCAGGTCAATTGAGCAACCAGGTCATGTACCTCGTGAGCATGTAGTCAATATCATTTTATTGTGCTAAATCATTGTGAAAATCATCCCCTGGCGTATGGAGACGATGCTTTCTATCCATCTCCACAATTCCACACGTAGAACAAGTCCAAGAGCAGCTGATGTCATGGACAGTATCAAGGTTTTCTGAGTGACACCAGATGTCATTCTGGCTTCAGACTTGATTATGATGCATTATTCCCTTACTCTGAAAGCCTCCTGAGTCTTAGTCTGTTTTGGAATCCCAAGATGTGTTCTCCTATATCTCTTGGCCTTCAATGTGAGATCTGAAGAAGAATCCTTCCATCTGCTCCATCATGTCAAAGAGAAAAGTGGTGGGAACCTTCTCAGCTCTGTAAGTCCCACCCATGACTCAGCCTACCAGCCCCATCCTCCTTGTAGGGAACATCTTGATATGCACTTGTCTCTTTTTCCAAGCTGACATTTTACCTGTTGGGGATAATTTCTTTTTTTTAAATATGTGTGTTATATTTTTATAATATGGTCTCCAGCTATGAAGGCACCTGTGGCCCCCTAAGAAAACTGTTGGGGAAAGTTGACATCACATGTCATTATTTTGCTCCTCTTCCCTACATGCATTCAAGTAGAAACAAGGTAGCCTTTTTTTGGAGTGCTTGAAATTTCAATCAACAGGGGCTGGGCTGCATGGCCTCAAAAGCTCCCTTCCAATTCTCTTGTCTCATATTGCATCTCAGAGGACTGCTAGATCTTGATGCAGACAACAAGAAGGGCAGATCTGAGATGTTTCATCATCAGTGAACGTCTTGTGAGACAATCTCCTGAAAACAACCTTTGAGGTGGTGACTCTGCAGAAAACAAGCGGAAAGAGAGCTTGGAGGGAGAGATGCCAGGAGTATCCAAGAAGGAGCCAAGGGACTTGGGGGAGGCGCTTCTGCCTAAGCCGTGCAGCAACCAAGGCACATGGACAGGCACTGGTCTTTCCTTGCACAGCTCCTGTCAGGCTATGGGGAGGGACACCATCAGCACCACCAAGAGCATTTCTTGGAATTGCCTGAGCAGGAAAAGGCACTTGGGGGGTTTCCCCTCCAAACACTGACCCAGACGTCCAGAAACTGCAGCACTTTCTGCACAAACCTGAACTGCTTCCTCCAGAATCTAGTTCTTTGTCTATTAAAATATAGCCTTCTAAGAGCCACAGGCCAGAAAGGGCTGCTCTCCTGTCTCGCCTCAAAAGCCGAGCTGTGTCTGGCTTCTCTATCTGCCACGCTGTGCTGCCTTCTTCTCTTTTCCCAAGGGGTCCCTTGCCAAATGGACAGGCAAAGGGGGTGGTGGTGGCATCATGGCAAACCAAGTCTTGTTTTTGATTCCTGTGCTGAGGGTTGCAGGCAGGAACAAGCTGGAGATTTGCAAGCAGATTGCTCAGTGCAGCCGTTATTTCCCCAAGCCTGACTGGAATCATCCCTGCAGATGACTATGTTAGCATGCAGAGAACCAGGAGTGAGCAGCATGTCCCCTCCTCCCCAACTCTCTCCTTTTTGTAATCCTCGATCCTCTTTTGATCACAACTGCTGAAAATGGATGGCACCACTCTTTGCTCAACAGTGATAAGAAAACTGCAGTACAAACTCTAATGTAGGCAAAGCTCCCTTTAAAAAGAACTAAGAAAACTCCCGCATCCCCTGAAAAAATCCAAGTCCCTCTCCCCACCCTCCTCCCGCCCCGCATAGCTCTTGGCCTTCTGTAGTATCAGTAAACCAGACAGAAAACACAGATAGATGGGCCAATTCTACTTTATTGTAAGGCTACATTACCAAGAATCTTGCCAGTCTGAAGTCACTCACTTCCCACTTGCCTCCACTTTTAACTGCCTGATCCATTAAGGTGGGTCCTTCCTATGTTTCTTCCCCTGACCATTAACAACTAGAGGCCTTCCTCCTTTCTTGTCTGATTGTTTTCTGGGCAGCATCTCTTCCTCTGGCTGCCCAAAGTCATCTTCACATACAGTTATGATGTGTGGCCCTCAGCCAGGATGCCCAGCTAGCCAGCAAAGAACCCACTCTGCCAGAAAGGTGGGGGAGCTGGCTGCCTTCCCTTTGTGAGTGCTCAGACAACCTGGCATGAGTTACTCCCCTCCCCCGCGGGGGTGTCTCTGCTCCACCACCATCTTTCAACACTGTGTAAACACTGTGTAAACAACACAGTAAACACTGTGTAAAGAGGAGCAGGAGAAATAGCCACCAGCACCACTTTGTCTCTTCAGCACCAAGGACAGCGCCAGGCCATCCATTCCTGGGCTTTAGAGAGGAGTAAAAGCCGCCACGTCCAAAGAGCTTTAAAGACCAGGAAAAAGAGAGCCGCCTTCTTGGCGATGGACCTAACAACCCCTTGGCGCTTCCTGAGCCACCAGAGTGGGCAGCCGGTAAGCGGGAGAACAGTCCCACCAGCAAAGCAGGCAGAGGGGAGGAGGGTCCATGGAAGAGCTAACAGGACGCGATACGGCACAAGCTGAAATGGGATGACTTGGGTGGGCTTTAATTGAAACGTCACATAATCAAACACTCTCTGGGCTACATTCTCAGACCAAGCTTTCCACAAGCCAAAATCCAGCCTAACTTATATATATATAATCTGTTCTATTCCTATCTGTGTTGTAAGCTGCCCAGAATCCTTCAGGAGTTGGCCGGCATAAAAGTGTAATTATAAACAAACAAACAAATAAATAAATAAACAAACAAATAAATAAATAACAGATGCATCATCTCAACTTCAAGATTCCCCAATGGAACAGAATGATTAAAATGCCATGAAATGTTACACTCTGTCCAAACCAAGATATGCACAGAGTTGGGGCAACACCTACATATCACAATAGAAGTTTGAAAAGCATCAACATTGAGACCAGAGATTTTTCTTTCGGGATTGGGGGATAAAGAGATGTAAAAGTCATGGAACCTTTATTCTGTACATGGCAACTGCAGTGAGATTATTGTATGCAGAAAGATGGAAAGATTCGGCATCATCCTCAACGGAGGCACAGGTGGTGAATATGATGGAACTCCCTGAGATGCCGAAATTGACTTTTTTTGATCAGAGAAAAGACTGTATCTATGTTTACTGCTGACTGGAATCCCCTTATGAACTTTTTGTATGAAACAGAAAACAATAGGGTTTTTTTTGCACTTTTTAGCTTTCTTTTTGAATTCTTTCCTTTTCCTTTTCTTACATCAGTTTCTATTAGTATGTATATATAATTACTGAATTGTGGAAAAAAGCATGAAAGGGTCAAAGTGTCAAAGGATGAAAGCCAGAGTGTCCATGAGATGCCACCCAAAGAAGAGATGGGACGAGGAAGAACAAGGAAGTGCCACGGCAAAGCAAGACCCTGCATGGGATGTACCTTCAATAGGTAACCGAGGTCAGGGCCCCTAGGAAACCCGATGAGGGGCTGGAAAGGGCTGGACTAAAAGGCAGCCCTGAGGCCCTGATCAAAGCAGCAGCAGAACAGGCAAGAGGTCCACAGAAGCAGGGCTCTACCCCATTAGGCAGGATCCAAGGCGCAGACTACGCAGAGACCATCCAACACACTGTGGCAGGGTGCAAGATGCAAACAGGAAGAGCATACACCGAATGGCATAACCAAGCAACTGGCATATCTGCAGGAGAGGGACTAGACCAGGGGTGTCAAACTCGTGTTGTCACGGTGGTGTCACATGACGTATCGGGACTTTTTCACCCTTCACTAAACTGGGCCAGGGGGGCAGTACGTGATGCATCCGGCCCACAAGCTGCAAGTTTGATATCCCTAGACTAGAGCCTTCCAGATCCAGAGGGGAGACTTCAAAGAAGGTCATGAAGAAAAATAGGGCTAAGATCCAGACAGACAGGCAGGAGACTAGCCAATCAACCAGATATTGTGGTAGTAGACTAGAGTGCAACAGAGGTGACAGACATAGCAGTGCCAAATGACAGCAATATGTGGAAACAGAAGGGTGAGAAGCTGGAGGAAGGCCAGGGTCTGAAGGAGGAACTGGAGAAATGAAGGCCAACATGGTCCCAGGGGTGAGAGGAGCCCTCAAGGCTGTGGCTCCTAAGCTGGGAGATGGGCTCCAAGAGGTCCCAGGAAGGACATCCATCCAGAAGAGGGAAGGGGCAGGAACAGCTGAGATCCTGCGCAGAACCCCCAAACTCCCAGGCCTCTGGGGGAGGATCCGTGATTGAGGAAGGCACCAATCAGTCAGAGAGGTGAGAAGGGATTATAAATTACCCAATTTATATTTAAAAGCTTGATATACATTATTTCCCATATTTTGTCATTTGAGATGCAAGATAAATATTGTACTTATTCAAAATTTTGCTTTCATTACCTAACTCCATTAGTAGCAAATACATTCTACTAATTTCATCAATTAACCTTAACTCTTTTAAAGCAGGGATGCCAATTTATCCCTGTTTGGAAAACCTAACAAAATTTTGCAGCTGTTCGAGGTTGCTCAATGCCTTTCACATGCTCTTTTCTGCTTCTTTGTTAAGATCCTGACGCAAGGCTCACAGATGCAGGATATTAAACTATGCTGTGTCTTTTTCCAGAAGCAACCATGTAATCCAACCGGGTTTGTCAGCTGCCATGGCCTCCTCCTTTTCCCCTTCCCAGCTTCGTATCCAGCCTCATGGAGAACTTGAAGAACAAATTTGGGGCTTTTTTACACTCCTCGCTGTTCCTAATAAATTTTATTGCCTGACAAGATTTTTTGTGTTTTTTTTATGCCTTTGCTTTTAAAGCTGTGACATAAATCCATGACACATTTGCAATACTAATATTTGAGCATACTACATTTTGTAATTTACAAATCTGCCCAATTATAATGATTCTGCATGTTATTTGCTCATTGAAGCCGCACCACCTCTGAAACTCTTCCCAAGGAAGCTGCAGGGACTCGTCCGGGAGACAAGACGGACTTGAAAGCACTAAAAAGACAACGGCCCCAAGAGAAGCACAAGAGGCTGAGCGCTGAAGTGGCCTATGACCTTCCACCAACGTGCCACAAAATTAGCTCAATCCCTGGAAAGAATCCAACTCCTTTTTATATTATTGTTTTTTATTGTGCAATTTCCATTATTATATATACTGTAAAAATTTCCATATCCACAAAGGCATAGTCTGGGTACAATTGCTTTTAAATACAAATAACAAACATTATACACACATTAATCAATCCAACTCCTGATCTCCCCAGCACCTTTCAATGCTCTACCAACCCTGGCAACGTCCTCCATGCCCTAAAGGTCTTCCTTCTGAGGTCCGAGGCCCACCATGCTGGTAATTCAGGTCCTCTGCATTTGCTGTTCTCAAGTGAACATCGCCCTCCCTCTCACCAGTTATTGCTCTGCAAAGGGACTTCCCACATGTGGGCCAAAGCTAAAGAGCTTCTCCAGCAAGCTAAGTGTTCAACTGTGGCATCTCTGGGGGCATCTCAAGTCTTCTTCACCTCAGATGCAGATGATCTAAGCAACAACATGGAAGCTGCTGCCACCTTTCAGGATGCTTTCTAAAGTTTCTACAGCCTTGGGTTTTGTGGAGGTCTCCCACCCACCCAGGCCCAATCCAGTTTATCTTCTAAGATCAAGCAAGATCAGGTGATGCTGCCATCTTCTCAGACCCAAATAGTTTAGTACTGTTGAAAACCAACCTTGTTCAGTGTGGGGAGATATCTAGAGATCGGGACCACCCGGTCAGGAACTCTTCCTAGCTAAGGCTGTAGCAGGCTATCCCCTACCTAAGAGGAGGAAGGCCGCAAGTTGCCTCTCCCTTTCTTACTATTTGATTCCAGGGTTGAGGAATTCAAGAGCAGCTCAAGGAGCAACACTGATGGACAGAGAGCATTTCTGACGTTGTCCTCCTTCTCCAGCTCTGGATCTACTCATCTGTGTTATTATAGATTGCAAGTTTCCTTTAAAGGTCAGATAACAAAATGCAATTGAATCGTATTAGAGAGCAGAGCTGAGCGATATCTCGGCTTGGTACGTCAGCGCAAAGCCCGATAAAGCAGGCTGGTCGTTGCAGCCAACACACTTTGTATAATAAAGTCGGTGTAGCTGCCGCCTCCAGAACAACGACACCATTTATGAGAAATGCTGCCAGGCCTCCAAGCGGCTGCTGGCCACAAAGTGAACATGGGCACCGCAGGGCGGCCTCCTGCCTCCCTGCCTGGGAAGAGACGCCAGGGAGTTCTTCAACAGGCTTGGGATAAACGGGTGGCTGTTATGCTTAATCTAAGGGCGGAGGCAGGTCTGGCCTCCCTGAAAAGCGGCTGTCACAGAAAGGTTGACCTGATGGAAGATCTCAGAGGAGGGCGATGCCCAGGCCCGGCAGCCCCCTTGCCCTCCTCCTCCTAAAGTGCGCCTGTAATTGCTCTACCAAATCCTTTTTATCACATTTATTTCCTTTCCACATCACTGTCCATTTGATTAACTGCTTAACTTGAGCGTCTTTCTCGTCTCCGCTCGACCGCCCAATTTTTCATCCGACTCCCGTGGCTTCTTCCCACCCCAAGTGGACCCTCTTTCGGGGTAGCTTTGTCACGGCACTGGACTATTAATCGCCGCTTCCAATCGCTTGAAACCCAGCCCCAGAGGTATGACTGTCTTCTGTGTGTCTTCTATCCAGAGTCTTCTGCAGAAGCCCAATATAATCGGTAGTTTCGGCCTCTCTTAGAAAATCACCTGCATTTCTCTGTCTGTAGCACATTCTTCCTGAGGTTCAGAAGACTACAGAACCCATTTATTTTCAACCTAGAAGCCCGAAGGGAACAAGGGCCATGGCAACTTAGCTGTGCTAGAAGATCCAGGCTAAATTCCCTTATGGGACTCACAGAATTCTCTCTGAAGAGGGCAAGGCCAGTGGACAGATGGTCTGAGTGGTCCATTCCAAGCCCAGGAAGAAACAAGAAGGAAAGGAAGACACAGATGGGTGCAGGATGTGGGCAGAAGGCTGTCACATGCTGCCCCTTAGTGGAACTGCATGCCGTGGAACCACCCAGCCACTTTTTGTGGGGCAGAGGCTCTGCGAATACAGACAACGCAGGGCCAGATCTGCACCAACAGAGACACACCCATTCCCCCAGTGTGGCTACATTCAAACTAACTCCTGGGCAGCCGTCCTGCCAAAGGCCTTTGATTGAACCTCCCTGTTCAGAAGGAGAAGGGCAGGGAGGATGGGGGTGGGGAGCCCTCTCCTTCCCAAGAATCCCTCCTTGGCTCTGAGGCCAAGCTAGAAGAGAGGGTCACCTCCTTTGTGGAGTGCCACAAAGCTTGATTCTCTCCCCCCCCCTGTAGTCAACCTTGATATGAAACTGCTGGGTGATCCTCGGGTTCACTGGCATCATGATACCCAATTATTCCTTTTGCCTCAGACTGGCCAAGTGAGGCCGTCTAGATCCTGTCCCAGAGCTTGTAGCGTTTGGCTGGAGAGAAACCATCTCCAACTCAACTCTACCAAGGCTAGGGGTGGAAGGGCCACCTAAATCTGGAGATAGGTAACCTCTGACCTTGGATGGGATGCACTTCCCCCTCAATACTGATGGATAAACTGAGGGTCTTCCAGGACTCACTTCCTGGGTGAGCAGAGGGCAGCTGTGACCGGGTAGAGGGAATCCCCTTCGGAAAGTCACTCACACTCTGCTAGATCACCATCATCACCATCAACTGTTAAATACAGATGCTGACCAACCCCATCAAGCAGTGCCATCTGTCAAGGACCCAGAGGTGCGCCTCCTTCTCTATCATGGTGGCCCCCTCTGGAATGAGCATCTCCCCAAGATCTGAAGCACTTAGAATTATATATACTGCTCCTCCACAGAGCTCTGTAGCCCGCTCTGTGTGGTTTACAAACGTCAGCCTCTTGCCCTCGACAATCTGGGTCCTCATTTTCTGGGACCTCGAAAGGGTGGAAGGCTGAGTCAACCCTGAGCCCGCCAGGATCGAACTCCAGACCGTGGGTAGAGTCAGCCTGCAATCCTGCATTCTAACCACTGCACCACCAGTTCTTCTCCTAGGTGCCGGCTGGGATGGCTGAAGCCCCTGGTGGGTGTGAGTCATGCCTGTTTCCTTGACCAGGAAACTGGTTGTTTTTTGCATGAGCTGCCTAGACCTGTTTAGAGGCGGGCAATGCCTAAGTTAAATAAAATAAATGAGAAATAGTATAAGCACACAAGCGTTGCTGGAACCAAGAGGGCCACCCTGCTGAAGAACTGCTCTTCCAACCAATCAAGACGCTGCTCTCAGCTGCTCTGAGCCTTTTCCCAAAATGTCAGCCCTCATTGGCTGCAATGGAGCCAAAAGGAGCCCCTCCCCAGGTGCAGACCCAAGTGCTGTGAGTCCCCCAGGGGCAATGCTACCCCCCCCAAAAGAAGAGGGGGATATTTTCATCAGAAGCTGGGACCCACTGCACCCTTGAGGCAGCAGGCAGGGAGGGCACGGTGCCTGGTATGGAGGCCATTGCTGTTCCATCCTCACACACACTCCCACTGCACTCAGCCAGGACCCCTTCTTCGGGGGGAAGCAGGACAGGGACCGGCCCCCAGGGCAGCATTTCACTGCCTTCATGGACACAGGCTCTTTTCAGAGGCTTCACTCCCAGTGGCCTGGGCTGTGCTTGAAAGGGCTGGCCAGTCTGGAGTGGAGGCCACCAGGAAATCCTGAGCTGCTGACTGGATGGAGAAATCGAGGACCCCCCTTGAAGTCTGCAGGGGGAGGGGATCCACTTCTCCTAAGTGGCCAGCAGGGCTGCCTGGAAGGGCTGCCCCCTCTTCTCCCCATCCCTCCAGGGCTCCGGAGCCCGGCGGCTGTGCTACCCTGCTAGGGCGGGCTGCTCCTGGGGCAGCAGAGGGGCACAGCCAGCCGGCCAGGCCTTCCTGCTCAGCGTGCAGAAGAGCTCCAATGACGAGAGAAGCTTGTTTTAAGGCCACCGAGGGAATCGGTTTATTACCAAAGCAGCAAATAGAACTAATTGAATCTGCCATTTAAGAAGAGGAAACAAGAGAGGGAGAGAAAGAGGTTTACACCTAAAAGGGGAGGGGGCATTCATAGGCCAAGAGCCAGCCAGCCCCTCCCAGGTGCAAATCCCTTTTGTCCTGACCGCGCTGAATTTCTGGGGAACTAGGAGTGGGGGGGCTAGCAGAGACTCCACCAGCCTCAAACCTTGGCTGGACCCCTTGCCAAATTCCACCGGGGGGGGGCTGATTGTGCAACAGTCGTCCCATCTGGAAACTGTCCTGGAGGAAGCGCATCATCAAACGCCACCCAAAGAAGAGAAGCCGTGTGGAGAGTTGGCTGTGCTGACTTGCCATAGACCTCCCTGGAGGAGGATCTCCCGATGTCTCCTGGCCAACCCTGGGATGCCCAGCGGCAGCTGAATCAGCTCTGAGTCCCCAGCCCAGAGCCAAGCGAGGGTGAGATCAGCGGGGCAGCCATAACCATCACTGTCAGCATCCTGATGAAGATCATGTGCCCAGACTGAAGAGCAGATACCGCAGTCTAGCTATGGAGGGAGGGCAGTCCAGAGCCACAGTGCCCAACCTGTGGACCATCCCCTATTCTTCAGGTGCACATCAGTGAAAGGGTCTCAAGCCCAACCAGTCGAATCCACCACTTGGGGCAGAGGTCCAGTCCAGCATTCCAAACCAAGATGTCTACTTCCCACCTGAACCCCTTCCTCCGCCCCCCAACCATGTGCCTGGCATTAAGCAAAATCCATGGGTCTACCTCCTGCCCTTTCCTTGGGTGTAGCGGGGCAGAGCTGCCACCTCCGTCCTCAGCTATCATTTCCCAAAGCTAAGCCTGCCCAATTCCTTCCTTCTCTACTCAGAGGCTCTACTTTCTGGCCTCCACTCGTGGCATTTCTTGTTTGTGGGGATCCTTCTTAAAATAGGGTGCCAGAAGAGGGTCCAGGCCTTGAGGGGGGCTACCAACGCTGGCCGGGGCTCTGGCCTGACCCTCTTCCTCCCCCCTCGCACCTCAGGCCCGTCTGCCTCTCTTCCAGGCAAGAGGGCTGGGTGAGGCTCTCCTTCAGCCAGGCAGGCAGCCGCTCTGAGGGGAGCCTTTCAGCACCAAGAAGCATCTTTCCACACCCTCGGTCGGCCAGAAGCACCAACGAACGTGCGCCAAGGAAGCCCCTCCTGCCCACCCCCACTTGAGCAGGGGGCACCTGTGACAAGCATCAGAGCCCAACGGCCGGCTCTGGGACTCCGCACGAAAGTCCTGCAACGGCCCAGATGTGCAGCAGCTGCAAAACCTTTTGCATCTCTTTGCAACCTGCCTGGCAGGAGGCGAACGGGGCGGAGGTTGCTGCCCACCCTGGGGGGCCAGTTAATGGGCAAGGCCTTTCCAAGTCAGCCTGTCCCTCAATCCCTGACTCATGGCCATGCAGGGCCTCCATTTTCAAGGGCAACACAAATATTAATTACCGCACAAAAACACGCATTACTCTAACAGCCAGCGTATTCATTAAGTACCAAGGAGTCAAGCAATAAAAATGCTCACACAAAAGAGGCTCTTTGTGGTCTGCGTTTCTGAACAGCCCTCGTTTCACAAACCCAGAGCCTGGCCGGCCACTCCTTCCGCCTGCAAAAGCCTTTGTGCCGTCTGACGGGAGGGCAGAGGGGGCTGCGTGCCAGCCTGCCCACCCCAAGGTAGGCTAGCTCCTGCCCCTCCTTGCCCTCCTTGCAAGCGCGAACCCTTCACTCTTTGACACCCAAACAAGGCAAGAGAGGCCTCTCCCCACTGGCCAGACTCCCCCTCCCCCAGTTCTATCCCAGGGCCACTCGTGGCCATGCTCTTTTGTGGGGAACCTTGAGGCCATCCATCCAAGCCTGGATGCCACTCAGTCACACAATGCTGAACTGCTCTTGGGGCTCAGTCTCCCCTTTCGGAAGGCAGGAGCACAACGGGTGCGGCAAGGCTACAGCTGTGCCCAGGACCCAGGACAGGCTGAAGCGACAGCAGACCTGCCCCTCAGCCTGGTCCCTCCACAGCTCTCCCGCCAGGAGGGCTCCTGGGTGGCCTGGCCAGTCACTCCTTGTTAACAACATAAAACCTCGTCTCTCCAAGGTGGCTCTTGTGCAAATCTGAATTTTCAATGTGGCTTCACCAAGCTGGCCTCCTTCCTGCCACTATTGGCTCCCACCACAAGTGTGACTCTGCTTGCTCAGAAATATGCAACCAAAAGAGTTTACAGGCTATTTCTGATCCAGCCAAGAGGCCCCTCGGCAAGCGGCCCCTGCCCACCATCAGCAACCGCCCAGGGCAGGGGTGGGTTCCTACCGGTTCGCTGGTTACCCGCTTCGTGGGCGCGCTTTCCGAATGTCTGTCCGTGGATATCCGCCGCGCAGCTGTTCTGTCAGAGTGCTTGCAGAACCGCACCGAAATGTCTGAATCGATCGCGCGCAGCGCGCTTTTGACAGACATTCGGAAAGCGCGCCCACGAAGCGGGTAACCAGCGAACCG
>JANHGC010002943.1:137414-155849 GCA_027560395.1 Boaedon fuliginosus | reverse complement strand
AAGGAAGGAAGGAAGGAAGGAAGGAAGGAAGGAAGGAAGGAAGGAAGGAAGGAAAAGCCATTGCAAAAAAAAGTAAAATTCATCAGGCAAGCAGCCACAACATGGAGAATTAGTCATAACTCCTTCTCATACAGTGCCATTGTAACTTTGAATGGTTACTGAATGAGTGGTCAAAACCTGAGGACTACCTGTATATTGTAACCTGAGTAGTCCTAACAGTACAGTGTAAATTTATTCTCTTCCATAGGTATCAATAATATATTGATTTCTGTGTGGCCAACTTTTCCCAATCTGGTGCTCTGAAGCTTTGAGAGAACAACCATGGATTCCATTAATTGTTGCCAATTGGCCTGATGCACTCTGTATTGATAGATACAAGCAAGTCAGGGGTGTCAAACTCGATTTCATTAAGGGCCACATCATGGCCATTGTTTGACCTCGGGGGTCTGGGGTGGGTGTGGCCAGAGTGGGCATGGCCAGCAGACATCATTTATGTCAGGGGCGGCTGTGGTGGCCTGAGCACTCTGCCAGCGAAAACGGGCTCCTAAGCTCTGTTTTTGGCTGTGATGGCCTCCTGCAAACCTCTGCCAATGAAAACAGAGCTCATGGGGGCTATGGCCGACCCTCATGAGCTCCATTTTCACTGATGGTGGCACTGTGGGCCAGACCTTCACTATTTCAAGGGTGGTTCCACTGCCACCTTGCAGGCCAGTTCCAGACCTGGGCCCTGAGTTTGACACCCCTGAGGTAAGTGGATTACATCTACTTGTTCTAAAAGAATTATTTTACATCCTTAATGGCACTTTACGTATGCTATGGAGGGGAACAAGACTTGGCTGCACTAGCTCTACTCTGTCATTCCATCCATACTACTCTTTGATAGTTATACTTTGAGTGGAAGTAAAGAAAAGACTATGTAGCATTTAATGGGCATAGCCCACAATAAATACTCTGGTGTTCTCCAGTCTCCAGTTCTCATCAGCAGCAATCAGATCTCTTATGGCAAAGACTTATGGGACTGGTAGAACAACCACCTGAAATTATCAGGTTGCCTACTTCTGGCATATGCATACCTTTGTGACACATGAATTTTGATCTATAGATGGTAATTCTCATCGTGCACAAATTATGCTTTCATGGGAGATGGGACAAAAGAAGCCTGACATTTAGAGGGAGGTTTTAAGATTGCAGAAGTCGTAAGTATGTTAGTGATACAAAGACACAGTGTGTCATAATCATGGGTTGTTTCTTAGCATAATGTAGTCAGAAGCATTTCTTCATTTCTTTGATCTTTTCTTGTATACAATGTTAGCAAAACAATGTGCATGCAACACTTAATTAGGAGGATAATCTCTTATTTTAATAAAGTATCTTATAGATAACTTCAAATTTTGCTCAGTTTCTGTTTGAATAAATATGACAAAATTAAAAAGCACACAGAAGCTTTCTTCAGCAGCCTTGAATTGCCCTTAAGCCTTTGTCGGTTATTTACACTTTCACTATGGTTACGTCAAAGAAAATGAATGACTGTAACATGAACTTTTGGTTCTGATATCTTCCATCTTACATTACAAAGCAGTGGAAATAAAAGGACTTCCAAGTTTATGCCTAAACGTTCCTTAAGCTTCCTCTCATTTTACCCATGAAAATCAAGAAATTCTGTGCATCATCAAGAATCCATGCTGAAAGAAGATTTTGCTATGTATCCCTATAAAAGCATTAGTTCTGGAAAACAGGATTCTGAGACTAAAAGATTAAGGAAGAAACTGAAACCTTGAATAGAACACTTTAATTGTTCCACTGGATTAGCACAAATATGATTAAGATATGGAAAGATCCCTTGGGATAACATGCTGTAATTTGATACTTCCAGGAACTGCCAAAAATTTATTGAAAATAAAAGGGAAATGTATAAATCTATAACACATTCCTCCTCAACCATTCTCAAGTATAAGGGCACAATAGTACCTCCAATTCACACCAATGAAAACATATAGATAGACCTCACTTATGGACCACCTCATTTAATGACCATTCAAAATTAGGACAACCATGAAAAAAGTAACTTTACAACCAGTCCTCACACTTATAACTGTCTCAAAATCCGTGAGCATTTCATGTGATTGAGATTTGCGCTCTTCACCAGTGGCATGTATTTTATGACCATAGTGATATGGTTGTCATTTGTGTGCTTCAACAACTGGCTTGCAACAAGAAGGGTCAATGGAGAAGGGACCAATAAAATATCAAGTGACTATCATATGACATCTCACTTAATGACTTGTACTAATTTGCTTACTTGCAATTTGCAGGTAGAAGTGAATTTGTAAACCCATTATGTCATGTGATGTTTTGCTTAACAACCTAGAATTGCCAGTCCCAACTGTGGTTAAGACTGCCTGCATTTATAATCATTTTCTTGGAGATGTCTGACTATTGGCAGACAATAACCTTGCTTCGAATCTTCCTTTTGTTCAGGGGAGACTTTGAAATTCTTTCCTGCAAACAAAATCTAAATTATCATTTCTTGATATGGATAATACAGTTTATTTATTTCTATTAATTTGTTTATAAAAGATACACAAAGGAGATAAAGATCACTGCAATCTTCAATCTGGTATTCATTATTGTAATATGCTAGTTGTCAGATTTACTGACATCTTTAGTTTTCTTTAACAAATTAGAGTTTGGAGTGGGAAGAGATTAAAAATGTATAAACAAATAATTTTGACTTCAGAGAAGACTTTATTAAAGCAATTACTCCTTGATTGGTTACCTTAACCAATGGATTAATGATGCTATAAATATTAGATGCTCTCCTTTTAATATATTTTTCCAGATAGAGACAGTTTTTGTTCTACCAGCTCCAAAAACTGAATCTGGATGTGCATAATATGAACTACAATTAGAGCCCATTAATACTTGTCACCAAAGTTGACAAAAATTCCCTGAAAATCAGAAGCAATCCACTTTGGATATAGTAAAAAGATTAATTTCCCTAGTCAGAATCATAGGATGAATAATGATTATCCACATTTCTAGTTGCACTGTGGCAGTTGGCAACTCCAATTATTTTGGCAAATACTAATCTGACAAGATAAGAGTGTTTGACCAAATAATCTAAGACATTAAATTTTGGTTCCCAGTACCTAGAAATATTAAGATACATTTTTTATAAAAAGATTGATTAAGCAAATATCATCAATGTTCTGTGTTTTAGTTCAGACTTTATTGCATCTGGCTGAAGTAAAGGAGACTTTAAAAATGTCACAACTTCTTTGAGGACAGACTGAAGTTGTGGGCCAGCAGACAAGGCATAGATCAAGATCAATAAACTATCAATCAGGCAATGACTCGGACAAGCAAGATATGAAGTCCCAAGCATGGCAAAACATGTGTCAACTGTCAACCCTGAAATGAACCTGACTGAGGCCATCTTTACAGCTACAGGATTGCAACTGGATAGAAGGCAGGGGGAGAAAAATAACTGGGAGTTTGTAGCCAAAACAGAAAGTTTTCCTATGGGAACAAAGGATGTTTCAACAGGTGCTGAAAGGAGGTTGTTGTGGCCCCAATCCCTGAGCCTCCTCCACTGCAGGAAGAGGACTCTGAGAATGAGGGGGAGGAATAGGCAAGATCTCCCTCTCCAGGACCCTCCTCCCTGGCAGTGCCTCAGCTCCCATCGGAAGACCAACAGGAGCAACATAAGAGTAGCCAGGAAATTAGTGATGATGAAATCTGGCTTGATCCTAGGCAGCGTCACAGAGACAGATGCCTGCAACAACGTAGGAGGAGTAGGGGGGTCAGGGAGTAGCTGAGTCTTTGAGCCATACCCCACAGGGTTTATAAGTGCTTATGGCTGATTGCCAAATCTTGTGATGAACAAAGTTCCTAACTTATTAGTCACATCTTGTTACTTGTGTAAAAACCTTGTTTGTGATTCTGGACCGGATTTTGACAACCTCTTTTGGATATTCCCTGAACATTCTGATTTATGGACTGATTATTGGATTTTGGACTGGACTCTGACAAACTCTCTATTGCGTGCTCCGTTTCATGGGTAATTAGCTTGCCTTGGTATCTGTTCACTGAAACTCTAAAAAGATATTGTTTGAACTTGGTTAACTGTTGGTATATCATTACCAAGCTCGCTTATCTGCCAGAAATTACAGAGCTTTGAGCAATTAACCCTTGACAGTGGTGCCTGCATGTGTGTTTCTTGGTATTTGGAGTAGAGGGGACAGAACAGAGGTAATGTAGAGTAACCAAGCAACCAGACAGCATCTCTATTGGACAATGTGGTGGATGACTTATGGAAAAGGGGGAACTTTCATTTTTAACTGAGGGAAAACTGAGGGAACTTTCAGAGTTGGTTTTCACCAGTTGTGACAATAGGATGTATCCAATAAATTGTTCTTTGAGGAATCTACCTCCCTTGGAGTTCTGCTTTCAATGGGTGCATTACTTGGAATGCTGACAACATGCTTTTCATAGACAATTGCTAGGTTTTAGAGAAATTGGTATTGGTACTGCGGAGTATAATAAAATGCCATCCTGAGCCTCTACCTAATGCACAACTGGGACTCATCAATTAGTAGTTGCAAATGCACTGTTGTCACTCACATGACTTTTAGAAAGACTCCACAGTCAGCAGAATTCAGCTCTATGATGCTGGATCTTCATTTAATACCCCTGCTGGAACTCAGTGTCGGAATAATGTCTCCATAATTGACTGAACTATTAGAAGAAGGAGCAGGTGCAGCATACACTTGTACGATTCTCTTGTTATAGTCAGTCTTGATAAGTTATACTTTCTTGTGGTTTTGATTTCATAGCCTGGTCTACATACTGAAGTTTTCTTCTGAATGGAATTCAAAGCTTGTTTTACATGAATTGGCAACAAAGTACTATATATGCAGACAATTCTGCCAACGCATCCTGGGATAATCTGCTCATGGTCCCACACATCTGCAGAGAGAGGGTGAGGTAGGGTTCATAGGTGCTATTTTGGTGGGAGCATGCTGACTTTGGGGATCTTGCCTCCCTCAAATTCAATCTTTCTCTACTTTGTAAACTGTGTGCAAGGGATTAAAAATGGAGGCACAGGTCTACTTTTAAAATATTGTATTCTTAGACTTAGAACAACTTTATTGTTACTTTAAATGTACACTAATAGGTAGACATTAAAATGAAATTTCATTGTGGGCATCTCTAAAAAGATCACCACCTGAAATAGACACTACATAAACATGACTAAATAAATAAATAAATACAAAATTATGTGTATACTCAAATAGCCACATATCTTGTTCTTCCTAGGATACGTATTCCTGCAAGTGTAGGGTCCATTTTTCAGATCACTGAATGCCACTTTGCATGGTCAACTGCATCTCCAGGGTGCAGGCCTCTGGCTTGCATATCTTTGTTGATGGTGTCTTGCCATCTCTGGTTTGGGCACCCATGAGGTTGCCACCATTGACTTCTAGTTAGTAGGCAGTCTTGGCAATGGTGGAAGGTGCTGCTCTCAGAACATGTTCATACCAGCAGAGTCGGCCTTCTCTCATTTTCTCTATCATTTATGCCAAACCAAAATGTTGTCAAATGTTGTCATTTGTGATGTGGTCAATATCCAATGGAGCATTCACATTTCCACAGCATGGAGATAGCTTTCAGTTCCTGTTGTTTGCTGTCCAGCATTCTGTGCCATACAGTGCAACAGGGTGGATGGTTGTCTTGTAAATCTTAGATTTAAGATGGTTGGCATTCACCTCTCACCCACATGTATTATATGACACAGAGAAACAACGTAGTCTAGTTCAGATGTATACTTGTATATGGCAAGAAAAACAAATCTTGCGAGTTTACCAGATGGATTTCACAGGGAGCAAAGCTGTAGTCCCACTACAAATACTACAAAACCTCCTCCTGGAGTGGAACAACAGAAACAGACTGTAAAATGGGTGTGTGGGGTTTCTAACAAGCCTTTGAGCTCTAACCACATAGTACCTATCGTTTATGTAGCAGATACTTAATTATTTTGAACTGATTGATGTTATTAACCTCCAAGAATCTTCTCAACTGCAGCAGGGTAAATCTAATCACTCACTCACTCAATTAATTAATTAATTAATTAATACCATATTAAACACCCAGATCTTGTTGTTGCCGTAATGATATAATCAAGCATGCATCAAAACCCAGAAGACTTATCACCCTTTTCTCTGCTGTGGATGGCCCCAGCTCTCTTGGGATAAGCCCTTTCCTCCAAATCTCAGGTGGCATCAATAGCAAAAAGGATTGTGATGAAGCTTTGATGCAACTTTCATTTTCTGGTCCTTCTGACGCTTTAGGTGGAAGAATCAAGAATCCACATTCTCAGAGGAGGTGCAACTTATATGGAAGGAGGTAAACAGAGTAAACAAGAGATTATTTTAATTGACATTACAAAAAACAATTCAGTAGAAAAAGAAACACTGATTATTATACATTGAGTCTGAGCTAAGAAGACTTAGGCATAATCAGCATTATCTCCAAAGCTTCAAAGTGGGTAATCTGGACTCCTAACCGTTGAGGCTTTGCTTGTAAACATACTTTCTAAACCTTAATAAATATCTTCCTCAAGGAAAATTCACCTGAAAGGAGACTATATAACAATAAATCAATAAACAGCTCTTCTTTAAAATTTTCAGTCAGAAGCTAAAAGTTTGTAAAAATCACAGCACTTTGAATTTGGCAGATGGTATTTTATCCTGAGTTATAATGGAAATAATTTGGTATGTCTGAGAGAAAAGTAGAGAGCGGCTTGATCTCTAGGAGCAGCCAGGTGTCCAGGTTATATTCTCAGAACCTCTTTGTAATTCTGTGTCTATTGAAGTTGTCTGATTGTTTCTACAAAATGTGAAGATTATTTTAAAAGAAGGAGGAGTACAATGGAAGCTAAATAATGACACAGACCATTACCAAAATGTATCAATTGTATATGCATTTCCCCTTTTGTGCTTTCCGTTATTATTTTTTGTCACTTACCTAGAGCAGATCTCACTTTCAGAGTTTTCGTTAAAACAGACATCCATCACTCTAATCTAAAAGATGAATTAAATGTAGTATGGTAAAAGGTACTTTATTTTTTGCCATGACAAAAATAAGAAGTAAACAGGACCTCATTCACCGATATACATAACTGCTATTCAGGCAGACTTTGGAAAAAGAAATATGGTGTTGCTAGTCAACAAAATGCTGGTAGAATGGAATAAGATCTTGAATTCCAGCCTTAATATTTTTGTTCACATTCAGCCAATACTATTTAAAATATTTGATTGCCTCAGTAATGTCATATCCAGGAACTGTACTGAACCCCCGCCCCCAAGGCTAAATATACATGCTAAATAATAGGTTTTGTCCCATGTTTTTTAAAATTACATAGGGCATATTGCAGAACAATCAATATCAACTATTTATTTATTTATTTATTTATTTATTTATTTATTTATTTTGTTTTGATTTATACCCCGCCTCATTTCCCCGGTCAAAGGGAACTCGAGGCAGCTAACTAAACTGAACAATATAGGAAGAAAGAATTGGCAAAATATATTTTCATCAACAAAGGAGATTACATAGTATATTAGGTTTTGGCAGATTGTCAGCTATCCCCTTTAGGAAAGGGTTGGGCTGGCAGCCTTGAAGAAGATAAGGTGACCTGCCTCCTAAGAGGTCCTTCAGAGACCCATATAGCCGATAACTATTATCTTGTCTCCAACCTCACTTCTCTGGGGAAGATATCTGAAATCATGGTTGGAAAGGCAATTTGGTAGCACATTAATCCATTTTCAGTCAGAGTTGAGGCTTGGAAAAGGGATGGAGGTGGCATTGGTAACTACCAACTACAGTATGATAACCTTGTCAGGCCCTGGGTGGAGTTAGAGAATTCTTTGTTGCCATGGAATCCTTCTGTCTGTTGGAGTTGGAGGCCCTCTTTTGTAATGGTAGGGAGAATGATCCATTATTGCATCTTTCTGGAATGTTACAAAGTGTGACAAGCTGTTGATTTGACTCAGAGAAGAGAGTATTCATTGCAGAAAAAAATATTTGAATCCTGAGAAAGTAGAAAGATTAAAAAAGGACTTGAAAACAACTGCACTTGTTTGTGTTAGTATCAATTAAAGCAGACAAGGGTATTGGGCAGGCTCTGAAGATTTTGTTACAATACTCTAATTTAGAGTCTCCTTGACTGCCTTAAAGGGCTGGCATATTGCTTTTCATTTGCATGAAGCAACTGGAGAAAGCTATCCATGAGGTTTCATTCAATTACATTACCCTAGGAATAGTATGCTAAAGTAATGTTTTTATATTACTTGCCCACATTGATATCTGGCCCCAAAACCAAGAACAACATGTGATGATTCGTCTAAGCTGTCTACACATCTGTAGACAGAATCTGGTGAGACTAAATAGAAACTTGTTAGACTAAAAAGTTTACAATCTGTATCAACTGTATTTTCTAAGAACTATTAGGGAGGGGTTGTTATCTTCACCATTATCAGTGCATAGGTCTGGGCAGACTCAATGAGACAATAGGTAACAGGAGGACCTGGTGTGCTGTGCTCTATTAGGAGTGACTTAGTGACTGAACAAGAAGTTTTCACCAATTTTCAATCATACAAAATATCTGTTGTGAGTTGTCTCTTATTCCTCTGGAATATAGTTAAGAGCATGCAACAATATCCATTCCCCCCTTTAAATACAGGTTTTATATAGAATGCTTGTTAAACTAGACACTCTTTTGCCTGAATTAACTAGAGTTGGGAAGAAAATTCAGAGAAGAACTTAGAAAAAATTAAAAATCCAGATTGCAAAAGTGGCTGTCTAGAACTAAAGAATGAAAAGGTAGAAGTTGAAGCAATATCTGTAATCATAAGAGCTTAAACTATGGAAGAACAGTATCAGGCAGAAATTTTATTATATTCATTGATATCCTATTTGTCAAATGACTGTAAGCTTTCATTGATCAGCAAGAACTTTTTGTGCTGAATTATTGGCCTGGTGACCAAAGAAAATTTAAACATGATCCTTGGAAATAATTAGTGCATGTTGTTTTAGAAACAGGATACTAAAATCTGACTAATAATTATTTAAAAAGCAAACTAATGTCCTATGAAAATAGATATAACTATCAACTAAATAGCAATGTTTAAGCAACCATTGATCTAAATATAATTTTAATGCAAAGTGAAGCAATGTTTATCTTATTTATATACTACTAAATTTCTCATGTCTGTTTATAACTTTCAGCTGGGTAAAATAGTGCATCACAGAGCAACAATTTTTGAAACAACATACCTCAAATGGGATAATTTACAGAATGTATCCAAAATTACTCTGTGGGATTGAAATTTGGCCAAGTTTTGTTTATCTATTAAATTTCTACACTGTCCATCTCACCTAAGTAACTCTGGGCAGTTTACAAACACATATTAAAACATTATAAACACCTGAATAAAAGCACAGATGAAAAATAGAGTTAAGAACAAGTTCAAATTTGCAAGTTAAAAGTAAAAATCAATGTTAAAAATTCAGAAGGCTAAAAATAGTTAACAAGGCAACAGAAATGTCCTCAAGCCATCAGCCATCCCCAGGATTGTATCATGTTCTTAGACTCCCATGCTAACTGGTAGAGCTAAGTCATAACACAACATTTCCCTTGACTGGGGAAATGAGGTGGGGTATAAATCTAAATAAATAAATAAATAAATAATCACCTTTCTTGCAAACCAGAAGACCGGGGAATCACCTCACCTAATTTAGAAATGGTAGTGCTGCAAATTAAAAGATAAAGTAAGCTGATATATGTACTACACAGGATTATTTTTTAAACTTTAAAATATCTCACATTGAAGCTGATTGTATGATTTAAAAACCTGGACTCCCACATTGTAGTATTTAGCAATAGCACTTAGACTTATATACTGCTTCATAGTGCTTGACAGCCCTCTCCAAGTGGTTTACAGAGTCAGCATATTGCCCCAACAATCCTAGGTCTTCATTTTACTGATCTCGAAAGGATGGAAGGCTGAGTCAACCTTGAGCCAGTGAGAATCGAACTGCCGAACTGCAAGCAGCTAGCAGTCAACAGAGGTAGTCTGCAGTACTACATTCAACCACTGCACCACTCACCGTTTAGTGAGATAAATAACTAAATTTTTGATGTTGACAACAATAATAGGCATGCAACCACATTATAACTCAAATACATTTTTTTTTCATTATAACCCAAGTAGAATTAAAGGTTTTTGTTATGAAATTGAGGCAATAAAGTTCCTGTGTTTAGATTTCTCCATCAGTTTTAGTTCTGTTTTGTCAGCTAGAATTAGTATTATCCCATTCTCATATTCTTTAAATTATGACCATTCACAAAATCAGACTGACATGACTATTTATATTATAGCTCATTAGGGCTTTAAGACTTTAATCATTAAGACTTCCTTAGATAAACCCCTATGGGCTTTTTGAGTACTTTGATATTAAAAAAATCAGTGGCCAGCCCAAAACAGGCCTACAAATTTCATGGACCCAAAATCAAATCTGGATTTTCCCAGTTCAGGTCCAGAACTTTTTTATTATTTGATAAAAGATAAAAGGAATGAAGTTTAAGGAAATATATTTTGGAAGGCACTGGTGTAAAGGTCTTAGGTAGTGTAACACTGGACAGACATCCTTAATATTTTAGGTTTTAACCCAATGGTCATACTTTTGTAATGGCTGCTGTGTACATTCTTCAAGGCCCCATAATTTTATATAACAAACATGCATGGAATTACAATTCTAATTTGTTTTCTCAGAGGGATGGATTTTGCAAATGGCAATGCTGCACTACACTGACTACTTTAAAAAGAAAAGGGGAAAAAGTTATACAATTTGATTTCATCCTGATGCTTTGCTTTGATTTGATTTGACACCCAAAGCAACCTGATGCAGACCATAATTCAATGTAAATCTCTAAATAGAAGTGTCAATATGATTTGGAAAGTTAGGTTTATTCAGAAAAAAAATATTTTGTTTATTTTATATGCAAAAGGTCCATAAGATCCTTTTGGGAAGGCAACTGAACTGATTTGACAATACCTTCTCAACTGATCTGGTTGATTTACTCTGGAGAATTTGAATTGCAATGAAATCTAATCTCCAAACTAAATATCTATATAAAGTTACAAATTCCTTTTTCTGTATTTATATCAAACACCATGGTGGAACAGTAAGGGAAGGGCCACATTATTTTCAGTAAATGACAAATCTACCCTCAGGTTGTGTGATTTTTCTCATCAGATCCTGTTCATTCCTACCCAGTCTATGCAGATATGACCTTATACTAATGATTAGTCTCCATTCATTTGGAGAGATGAGACAAAGCTACTTACTTTCAGATTTTGTAAGTAAGTAATTGTGTAACTAATCACAAGTGAACTCCATACGTATAAATCACTCTCATCTGGCATCTGCACATCCTTCCTGCCTTTATGTGAAAGGTGTATATATATCACACCTTATATATATGAAAATAGCTAAACTGAAGCATAGTATTCTTCACAATATTGATGTATATGATTAGTACTATGTTTGATCTAGAATTGTTATTCTTTATGTTTTATTCTGAAAACAAGAGTTCCCTTTGACCAGGGAAGAGAGGCGGCGTATAAATCTAATAAACTAATAATAAACTAAATATTTTATGATACATTAAATCTTCTTCATTTTTTGTTTTTGTTTTCCCATTCCATTTTTATCTCTGCAAGCCTGTGGTGGTATGTACAGGATTCCTTCTTCTAGCTTTTACCCAACCTATGATAAACTAGGCTGGACTAATTTATATTAGGAAAGGAATATATCACTTAGAAACTTCAACTCTTCTATTGCCTGAATCAGAAATTACCAGCAATGGTTTCCATTCTGTTAAACATAAACTAAAATATAATAAACTATCTTGTAGATCACCCAACCTATTGGGCCAACCCTGTCTTCAGGCACAAAAGAAAAATGTTCCAATATTAAATGGCATATTTTATCACATCTTGATGGTTCCTAGGCTTGAGAATTGTCTGTTATACCTTTTAAAATGATACAAATGAATAAGTTATTTCATCAGCTGAGACACCCTGATTATTGCATTGTGTTCTTCAAGATTAAAACTAAAAAAGGGCAGGGAAGGCAAACAAAATAACCCCAAATTACCAAGATTCTGATATAATGATAAAGTATATAAAATGGAGCAGTAAAGTTTATTAGTAATTGTGGCTGGAGCCCAGCTGGGAAGCATCCACTTTATCTTAGTTTACCACATAAGGCTTCATTTAAATATCTATGCATAATTTGACAACTGAAAGGTTTCAGCCAGCTGTTTGCAGAGAGACATATTTTTCCCCTTGCTACTTCAAGAATCCAGATAGATTATCTTCACAGGAGTTGGATAGAAGCTAGAGAAGATGTTAATTTTTTCCTCTTCTCCTGATAACTGTTATAATTATCTCAGAACCTGCCATTTAAACCTTCACTTCTCACATCCTGAGATACAATTCTTTAAGTATCATTGAGCCACCAGAGAGATGCGTTATTATGGGTTGCTTAGCCTCCTAATCATCATGAAATTAGAAGAAGCATCTTTAAGTTGTTTTAATATGTAACTTGGAATGAAGAGGGAAAAACAACATGGATTTTTTTTTAATTATTACTGCTGAATATGCATACACAATTTCTTTCAAATATTGAAGAGCAATAAAAAGTGATTGTCCTGGTATCTTCTGGCCTGATGAGGCTAAGGCAGTAAAGTTGGGATTTCTACCAATTTTGTTTAGGGAAATAATATTTATTGTTTTATTATATTGTATATATTGCATATGGACGTCTATTCACTGGACAATAAAATGCTATTATTACAACAAAAACACAGCACTTTTTATTGAGTTCCTATGTTGCTATGAATTCAATGCCTCTAATATCAAAATATCAATGCCTCTAATATCAAAATTAAGAAATGTGGCAGAAGTGCCTCTAATATACCTCTAATATCAAAATTAAGAAATGAAATGTCTATCATTTCTTGTATTATTATTATTTATTATTATTTATTAGATTTATATCCCACCTCTCTTCACCCATTCGGGGATCATTAAGAAATGATAGACATCATATTGGGTCATTTTAGTTAAAAAACACTTTAGGGTAGTTAGTTGATCAGAAATATTGTGTAGCTCTTCCTTTGAACCTTCAGAAAAGCAAGTATACATATCTATGCATAATGTTATATGTAATCAGAAATTATAATAATAGATTGTTTCCCATTGTTAATAATCCTGAATTCATTTAATTTCACTTTCTCTTTTCTTATTTGTGTAACCAGAATGAAAATCTAAGACTGCTTTAGTATTTCTAATTGAAACATAAGTTCTTGTTATGAGGTTTTTGGAGTTCCCCATTTCATTGCTATTGTGAGGCATTTTCTCATTTAATTCATGTGTTGTCATACTCCATTTTTTGATTGATCTATTTTAAAAGTATTTCCAGAGACTGTTTGTGGAAGCTCATCTGTAGTTTCTGACCCTCGTCTATATTTGTCATTCATATTCAGTGCTGATGCTCATGAGTCACTTCATTCCTCTCAACCAAACATTTCATTCCTCACAGTTTTATCTATCCAATTTATCAACCCGTGCATTTTCTTGCCATTCAAGCTGATCTTCCTAGAGTCAAATGTTGTTTTTCTAGTTTGGGGATAACTAGTTTGCCACTTTGATTTTAAAAAATTACTGTTTGTCAAATTTAATCACAGTCCTGTCATTTGATTGAGTGCCCCCGTTTCTTTTTTATTCTTTTACTTCACCTATCTTGCCTCCATATTCAGTTAAGGCATCACGCTAAGAAGAATATTTGACAGGTTGATTCAAGTGCTGATCATTAACCATATTGATTATTTTTATGTTAGCTTACAAATGCCCTGAGATACTTCTTTTAAAGCTTATATTTATATCATCTTACTGTATCACTCCTTCATTTGCTCTAATGCAATTGATTTTACCTCCCAATCCTGGTGACAAGAACGGGATTAGATGCAGGCCCTGAAAATGGATGCATTTTGGACAGTATCTGGAAAAAGTGAACAGGGAAATGGGAGAAGTAACTTCCGCAGAGGCTAGCTGATAATGATCAACTCAAAAGCATGAGTGTAAAAATGACTTCCATGAGTGTAAAAATGACTTCCAAGACTTTTCTCCAGCAATAAAAAGATTGAGACAGCAGAAAGACAGAAGTAAATAATGTCAATTTCACCTTCTTTGCAGTCCTTCCACTGATACAATTGGTATTCCAGAACAATTGTTCAGGGGATGTTATAGGATATAGTGAGAAAATAGTAAATATGATTTAAATATATAATTCATTATCTAAAATATATAATTCATTATCTAGCCCAATGAGAAATTTGGCCATAGAAATAGTGAAATCAAAGCTTTTGAATAGATACTTTAAAGTACAAAGCAGTTTTGTTGGATTAACCCAAGGCCTATGACAACCTTCTCCAGTCTGAGTGTACGCCTGATATAACAAGATACAAGAATTTCTCAGATAGTATGGTCATTCCAAAGAATTCTAGTGAGTCATTTTGAAACCTGTTTCTGTTTTCTAGCTATCCCATTCAGTTTTTTGCCCCCTGTAAATGTGATGAGGGTTTCCTTATTCAAATCAATAATAAAAATGTTAATGAGCATCAAATCAACCCCTGGGCCCCTGTTACCTTCTTTACATTTGATGAGGAATCTGTGGGATATATTTGGAGTAGTTTTCAAGGTAATGTATGCCCTTCTCCATCATCTGATACTTCACACATTATCTAGGATAAAATAAAATATTTAAAAGATTCATCCAGAAAATCAGTTTTTCTTCAGCACTGCAGGCAGCAATTCATCTAGCCTGGAGATTTATTCAAAGTAAATAGAGGTTTTGCAATCATGTTTCTCTCAATCTCAAATTTTAATACTGTTCTCTTCATTTTGCTTTTACTAATTGCTTGTGAAACACATACCATCTTATTGGGCAAGCCTAAAACAAAAGATAACTGACTAGCTCTCCATTACTTTCTTTCAGCTTTTCAGCATCTTCTATGAGCAGCTGGCATTCTGTTTGTCTGGCACAATTTTACAAATCCAAGCAAGCTGTATATAATCTTCTCTGATCATGGGTCTGCCTTCTGGCTAATACAGCTATTCTTTCTGATATTGAGATTTTTACTTAACTTTTTTATTTAGTGGGGGTTTTGCCCTGTCTTCAAGTATTTGTCTTCATCGGACACTTGGAATTGTACCATTTAATATTTTGCTTTTGCTCCTTTAATATTTAGTAGCTTTGTGCCTTAAAAACCAAAAATATTTGTTTGTTATGAACTTCTGCCCAATATGGTCATATTTGTTTCTTCTGCCAGGAAATCATTGCTTTTCTATATTTCTTTCTATTTTTCAAGTTAGATGAATTTGACAGATTCTTACACAGGATTTGAAACTTGTAATAGTTGATTGATGAGCTTGTTGAGTATACAGTACTGTGTAAGGCATACAGAATACATCTGAAAAATCTAATTTCTTCATAGACAGCTGTAAGAATATTGCTCTCTCTATAGTGCCTGAAGTTACCCAAGTAACTTGGGTATTTTTTTATCCTTGCTACATACCAAGCTGCAATAGAAGATATTGCCAACATACCTAAATGATGTTATCTGTATAACAAAATGCCTGCTATCTCTAATTTATGGATTCATTTCAATTCCATTCCAAATGAGTCATAAGTGTTCAATAATAATTCATAGTTGTCCACAGTTCTTATGTCATCTCTGCTACTTTCTTCACCTCTGGCTGCAAATTTTAATGTGGTGCATCCTAAATGTAACATTAATAGTAACAGAAAAGAAAGCAGGGATGTGAGAAGATAGTATCAAAGGACATTTTGTTTTAAATGTTTGGCCACTATCTGGGCAAAGTGGATCAAACACTGATAATCAAGGGAACATTCTAGTTTCAGGGATGAATTTTGAATTTAGTTCTATAGATCATATATTAATGGTTCAGCAAATTGCCGTATTGGACTTTGCTATTAACACTAAAAAACACAGTGTCTAGCCTTCATGAATTTGTGTGCGTGTGACTCAGTGAAATGCAGTGCTATATCAAAGCCCTATAGAGATGGAGTTTGGAGGAACCTTACATAAGCCTCCTGAAATGAATATATAGTAACACTATAGATATCAGCAACATAAATGAAAAGACTGCCACCATCAGCATATAAAAAGGGAGTTTCACAAGGTAATCCAATTTCTTTAAAACCGTTCTCAGGAAAAGAATGGCCAGAAATATGAATAAAGGTAAGTGTATGTTTTGCTGGTGGCACTGCCCTTTTCTTTAAATACTGAAAACCTATAAAAGGGAATGAAAGATAGCAGCAAGCTAGGAGACTTGAAAATAAATTTGAAGAGCCCGCAAGTCATGGTTCAACAATTACTCCCAACTTTTACGAATGAAAATTAAAAATCATGAACAGCCACAGTAATCTTGGTCAAAAGATTACAATGGAGGCTAATATCAACATCATAAAACAGAAATTACTTACTGGACTAAACGTAGAGAACATCTGATAATGTTATGCCGTGTACATTATGAGGGAAATTGTTTAATCACCGTGTACTACCTCTGCTGATGTATAGTTCCAAAAGCAATACAGAATTTGAAAGCTACATGCAAAAAAACAGGGAACAAGAACTGCTCAGTCTAACACATGACCCCTCCCTCCAAAAAATAAATATGGATTTGCCAATACATGAACATGTTGATAATGATTTGAGCTGATAGTGATGATGAATGTAATATTCTTTTTCCATACTTTGTCTTGCTGTTGGTAAACTGTGGAAGAAACCCATACAGCATTTTAAAGAAAATTTAAGAAATATTTCCAACTAATTTATTTTTGAAGAATCCTGGGATTTCCAAGAACTTGGTAAATATTTTCATTTGGAAGGTCAGGGACATCTGCAAAAGTCTTGGGCCCTCCATCCATTGAAACTCTCCTATTTTGCTAGTTTGGGGTGGAATTAACCCAGAAGAGGTGACAGAGATTGCACCTAAAGGAAAATGGTCCCTAAATTAAGTTTGCAATCTAACAATCCTATGGTGTTCTCAGTTTCCAGAGATTATATCAGAGGTGGTATTCAGCCACTTCTGACAGGTTCTGGAGAACTGGTAGTGATAACTTTGATTGGTTCAGAGAACTGACAAATACCACCTCTGAATGGCCCCACCCTTCTCCACCCTGCCTCTTCCAGGAGTCTCCATGCGCCCCTATTTGGCTGCTACCATGCTTCAGGGAGGTTTTCTAGGCCAAAAATGGGGTACAGGGGGTGCGGCAGCCTATCCAGTCACATGACCACATAGCCATGCCCACCAAGCCAAGGCCCACAGAACCAGTTGTAAGAAAAATTGAATCCCACCACTGGACTATACTAACTAGTTGTAAAGGAGGATATTAAAAAGTCCTCTGCTGCAATTCACTGCAAGAACTTTCAATTTGTTCTTGTTCTGTCAACTGTAATTTTGAATGAACATAATAAAACTTTTCCTATAGCTCTCACCAGCTAAGTTTGCTCAGGCATTATTGCTGATGGATTTTGTTTTTTTGTTTTTTTCCCTTTCTGCATCCATTCCAGTCAACTAATTTTGAAATATCTGCAACAGAAAAATATAATTATAGATGAATTTCCCTATTAATTCTGAATTTAGTAGACTGAGTTTTATCATAAAATGTCCAGTTGGGTGATTCATGGAACATTCACTACTAGTTTAACTGACCTAGACAATGTGCTCCTAAATAATTGCAATTAAATTGTCAGCTGGTTCATTTATGAACTTACGTGGTATTGCACATACTGAACATTTTCCTGAGCCATAACTCAGTTTTGATGAATTCAATGGGAACATTAATAGCCTTTAAAATAAAAATGTGAAATTAACATTAATGTACTTTTAAGATTACGATTGAAGATTCATAGTCAAAGAAATCATTATATTATCATAATGGGTGACATAGTAAAAGTCAAAGGAAAGTGAAGAGATACATGGATTAGGCTGAAAGATGCAATGTGGAATCTATTTGCATTTATTACTATATGTCAAGATCCAGCTCTAGCAGATTCAAGAAAATGTAATTATAGCCAGTCAAGAACAAAAAGCACTACATTTGACAGGGCCAATTGAAGGTACATTTTAAGAAATGTGATTTAGCATTAATGACATAAATGTAAAAATTACCAAAGGAGCTGAGAAATACTCCATATATATTTATTTTATTTATTTATTTATTTAATTTATATCCCGCCTCTCTTCCCCCAATGGGGAACTCGAGGCGGCGTACAAC
>JANHGC010002943.1:29264-46219 GCA_027560395.1 Boaedon fuliginosus | reverse complement strand
CCTAATCTCAGTTGGAAGTTGGTTCCAGAGGGTCGGCGCCGCCACAGAGAAGGCCTTAGTACGGGGGCCCGCCAGCCAACATTGTTTGGCTGACGGGACCCTTAACAGTCCCTCTCTGTGGGACCTAACTGGGCGCTGGGAGGCATATGGTGGCGGAAGGCGGTCTCGAAGGTAGTTGTTAAACAAACACTTTAGTTATTAAGTGAACTGGGCATATATTTTTTTTGCCAGAAACTGGAAGTAAACACCGGAAACTGGCGAAAAATGTAAAAAAAAACAGTGGACATTGCAAATGGTCACAAATAGGTAGCCAATAGCTCAAAATGTGATCACATGACTGTGAGGAGGGGCAGTGATTGTGATCATTCGGACGATAAATAGCTTTGGGGAGAGCCATAACTCCAAACAAACACTAAATGAGGACTGCATATTTTTCTCTGGAAAATCCCCCCACCAACCCTAAAGGATTCATTCCACCAGGAAATTGTAAGGTACAGAATTGAAACTTGATTTGAATAGATAAACAATGTGGGTTTGAAATTCTCTGCATGCTCATTGCAAACCAAATGCAGGTAGTCCTTGGCTTACAATCACAATTGAGGTCCCAATGTTTCTGTTGCTAAGCGATGCCATTGTTAAGTAGGTTTTTCCCATTTTATGACCTTTCTTGCCATAGTTTATTAAGTCGTGTGTTGCAGTAACACGGTTAATTAAAACTGGCTTCCACATTGACCTGGCTTGTCAGAAGGTTGCAAAAGGGGATCCCATGACCCTAGGACACTGCAACCATCATAAATATGAATCTCCAGGCCTTTAATTTAATTTGTATGCCACCCAATCCCGCAGAACTCAGGGCGGCTCACAACAGATAAATGACAAATAAATAACAAACATCATTACATACATTTAAAATCCCCCTAAAAATTACTATTTTTGTGGGTTAATCTAATCCGGCTCACCGGAACAGCCAAGTCTTGAGTACTTTATGGAAGGTTTGCAGGTCTGGGACGCTTCGGAGCTCTGGAGGTAAATCATTCCAGAGGGCGGGGGCCACTGTGGAGAAGACCCTCCTCCGTGGGATTGCCAGGCGACATTGCCTGGCGGATGGTATCTGGAGGAGGCCTACCCTATGCGACCTCACAGGGCACTGGGAGGCAAATGGTGGCAGAAGGCGGTCCTGAAGGTAACCCAGTCCAATGCCATGTAGGGCTTTAAAGGTGATGACCAGCACCTTGAATTGGACCTGGAAGCCTACTGGGAGCCAGTGCAAGTCGCACAAGAGTGGTGTGACATGGGACTATCGAGAAACCCTCATGATTACTCACGTGGCTGCATTTTGGACCAGTTGAAGCTTCCAACTACTTTTCAGGGGCAACGCCAAGTAGAGCACATTGCAGTAATCTAGCCATGAGGTGATGAGGGCATGAGTGACTGGGCAAAGGTCCCCCTGGCCACAGCTATCAAATGATCTTCTAATTGTAGCTGTGGATTCAGAAGGACCTCCAAATCATGAACTCTCTCGGAGGGGGGTTTACACCTCCCCCTCTATTTCCATGATGTCAAATGTTGGATGGTCTGGGAAGTAGGGACCCAGAGCCACTCAGTCTTGTCAGTGTTGAGTCTGAGCCTATTAGTCCCCATCCAGACCCCCACAGCCCTCAGGCACTGGGACATCACTTCGGCAGCATTATTGGGTTGGTTCGGGGTGGAGATGAACAATTGAGTATCATCAGCATACTGATGATACTGCACCCCGAACCCTCGAATGATCTCACCCAGTGGTTTAGATTATTTATCTAATTAAAAACTAACATAAATATAAAAAATAATGCCCAAGATGTTATAGAGCAGTCAAAATTTGGTGATAAATCAGAATAAATAAATATTTTTAAAATGTAATAACTACAAGTAATTTAACAAAGACAAAAACGGCTGGATAGAGGACATTGCAGTACTTAGAGACAACAGAACAGAAGAGAAAGAACTAGTGAAAGAACTTGTGAAAAATCATAAAATATAAAGATCTTCTTATAAAAGTAGAACAACTGTGGCATAATAAAGCAAAGTAGGCACCACTGGAACAGTATCAGCATTGACAAAAATCACCATCAGTCAATTGCAAAAGGCAGCTTAACCTGGAAGAGCTTACATACTGCAAGGATATCTTTAACTACATCAAACAACAAAATCCTATTGCAGGTCTTTGGGAAGGACCTAATACAAATCCTAATCCAGTCTAAATATCTGGCTGACAATGCAACCAAACATAACAATAACATTTCTATGACTGATTTTTCATTTGCTGTCCTATTACTTCAGGGACACCCTATTCAAAAAACCAAAAATATTAATGGATCAATGACAGGTGAGGCATAATAAATCTACATATATAAGCAGAGTGTGAATATGTATGTGTGTATGTTTGTATGTATGTGCCCTATACGCTCCTCCATTCCTACACCAATTGCACCCAAATTTGCCACACAGATACCTTGCCCTCCTGAGATGAACACTGTTCAATGTTCAATGTTCAAGAACACCTTCGGAGGTTCTTTGCCCCCTAAAAACACTGCTGAACTGGACACCCCCCCCCAACAACAGTTAACTGCGCATGTGCAGAAGCCTCGTCAGCCACCAAGCCTGTGCATTTACAGATGGCTCTGCTCCTCAACTGGACACCTCACGCAAACAGCCCTTTTTCATTCAGAGCCCTTCCACCTAGCAGGCAGCCTTCGCACTTCCTGCCTGCTCCACAGCTGCCGAGCCTGCCACGAGCTCTACTTCTCATTTGCAGACGGCTGTGCTGCACAACTGCACACACCCCACCAACAGTCCTTTTTCATTCAGAGCCCTTCACACAGCACTCCAACAATAAAATACCCAGGCAACTCTGGGTAATCAGCTAGTTGAATTATATAATGGTGGGAACCTAGGGTTTAAACAAGTAATTTTCTCAGTTCAGTAGTGCCGATGGAATGAAATTTTATGACTCTACTAAAGATGTTAGAGTTCTGGTCTGTCAGTAGGAAGCAAATGAAATTATCCTCAGAATAAATGGAACTTCTATTAGTGAGCAAAATTATGGACATGAGTTGCTATAGAAAAGAATATGTGGGCTTTCAGTTTTCTCCTGGTTTTAGGGGCAGTTTTACTCTGCAAAAGGAGTATTATTATACATTTCCTCCAGAGTTACATAAACTAAAGAAGAAGGCATGCAGTATATTTGACAGGTAATACTGAATAGAGAGTTTACTGATCTAAAAGTTTTCCTATTTATGTAGTGCCAATATTGGTGACTTTGTCTGCCCTTCTCTACCTGAACAGCTATGCCAAACACCTGTTATGGCTTTAACTCCAAGTAAGCCCATGGCCAGAAGAGCTTTATTTGAGCACTTACACTGGTATAAATATGTTTTGAATTCTCAGTCCAGGAAGTGGGGAAAAAAGAATCTTGGTAGCCAGGGAATTGTGAGAGAAATGAAGGTTGAACCAAAAATAAATCTGTGAACATTGGATTCCAAGGGGATTGTTCTAAGGCTCTAAATGAAGTGCGGTGTAAAAAACGTAGCAAGGTATTCAGAATATACCCTTAGGAATCTGGACAGGACAATATCTAAGAGCTTTAAGTTATGTATGGACATTTCAAAGAATGTATAACATCTGGGAAAATAATTTAGTATTAAGAGTGTTGCAATTTGGTAGCAGATGCCTCTTTTGGTGTAAATGAAGCCCAGTATGGCTTCCACAGTTATTCGCCTTATAAGAAACAGATTTTATTTGCTAATACCAGATTCCTGAAAGTTGGAATAAAGCAGGAGGAAGTTGGACCAGCAACACCCAGAGACCACAACTTGGATCAAAATAACTGATGGAAAGATTATCAAATGTGGCCAATAAATATAAGTGAACAAACACTGGTGACAGATGGTATACTGGAGTTACTTCAAGATGATTCAACAGTTGAGACAATGCCATCTTGGTGGAATAAACAGGTTGAAATCCAGTTGATGGAATCATAAAGATCATAACAAGCAAAACAGGTTTCCTGTTGAGAGAGAGAGCTCTCTAGGAAATTTGTTTGAAATAAAAGAAAGGAGGGATACGGGGGATAACTTGAGCTAGTATGGGGTTGAGATATGGTTTGTTGGTTTCTTTGATTTGAACAGATGATGTTTAAAGCAAAGGTTCCCAATCTGTGGGCCGTGGCACACTAGTGGGCTGTGAGTGGTTTGCAACTGGGACACGGAAATGGTCAATGAGTGCACGCATGCATCCTCACTTGCACGAACAGCAGGCAAGTATGCACACTGCTCCATTTAGGTGAGCAGCAGGTGCTTGATCACAATGCTCATGCAAATAGAGCTGTGTGTGCACACTTGCCAGCTTTCCACAAAGCCTGTTGGGGAACTCTGGTTTAAAGGACTCCGATAACAAACAGTCCATGAGATTGGTCAAGTACAGAGGAACAAAAAAAGGAATATGGGATGGGAAGATAGAAATCCAAGGGTCAAGTAGGGTAGGGTGAAGTTTAATGACTTGTATACTTTCCTCAGGAGCAACTGAAGTAAAATTAAACTCAATGGCTGTAGCTAAAGATCAAGGCATCCTCTGAGGAACAATCTGAGGGAAAAATATGTAAGATAAGTCTGAATCTTATCTGAAAATAAATTATTTAAACCTTTTGCAAATGGAGTATCATTAGAGGAAGTGGTTTACTCAGTCACTGGTGCCAACACTATTCAAAACTCCTGAATATCCAGTGGGTTACTTGTCACTGTGCCAGAATTATGGAATGATGCAAAATCTGTATAACTACCTCTGGCACAGTAAAATACCTCTGGCACAATAAAATAAGAAGCCAAAGCGGTTCTAAAATTCCTCCCTATATGAGAACTCCTGGGAGTGCTGCCAATACCTCTCCAGACACTGAGACAGCAAGCATTGTGAACAAAAAGAGGCAGTAAGTCATAGACTAGTTGGGCCTGGTCAAATAGTACCGCTTTTTAATCATGCCAGTGTATCCAAAGCACATCTTGAGGCCTCCATATACAGCTCAACAAGATCACTGGCAGACATCTGGGGATGTGCTGAGGAAAGCTCTCCTACCACCAGTGAGCAAAATGTAGTTTCAGACAGATTTGCAGTGTCTCTAGTCTAGATTGAGTAGAGACAACGTAACTGAAGGAGGACAAAGTACCATTGAACAGTACACAGAATAATGATCAGAGGTATCAGACTCAGATACAAAATGAAACATTGAACCTAAACCTCTGGATAATATCATGTCAGGTGTTCCTCCTTTGCGGTAAGTATACAGGATGGAGAGAATTGTCCAACTGTGAAGCTAAAAGATTAACCAAGTGTTGTGAAAAAGAAGAAGTGCCAGAATGAATATTAGAATCATCAGCTAACAGTAGAGGACAATGTAGGATATCTAAAATATTGAGCCAGGCTGGAATTTCATCAAGGAATCTGAGTGTGGGAAATCAAATTTATCATGATACAGAGAAAAATACAGATATAATGATTTGAATCCAGGGAAGATTTAAATCCAGAATCAGTGTTCATTATCAAAATCTGTTAACCCAGTGATTCCCAAAGTGGTCTATATAGACCCCCGGGGTCTATGACAACCTGCAAGGGGTCTACGTCAGCGAAAAAAAATTGGGAGGTCAGCACTAAAAAATCAGCACTAATTACGTCACTAGCCTCGCCCCCACCCAAAACCGAAAAACATGGCAAGGGGTCTACGACACAAAAAAGTTTGGGAACCCCTGTGTTAACCAGTTGTAATACATACTGTTCTTGAATTATGATCATCATTTTATCCTCATCTTATATAGTCTTGGTAGTCTTATATAGTCTTGTATCTTCAGACAAGTTGTGTTTACCTGATGGGATATATAGCTAGTTTTAACAAGAGGAACTTCACTTTGTTAAAATCCCCAGTTCGTAAGTCACTTTTTTTAGCACCATTGTAACTTTGAACAGACACTAAATGAACTGTTGTAACTTGAGGACTGATTACCTGTACTGTGTCGCTGGCCTTATCAGATAGACATAGAAGGACAAGGGATACAATATTTTAGTAATGTATCCACCTTCTGAGAGAGCCATCCTCTAGGAGGTATGTGAATAATTCACTTCTTGTTGCCTATTGCTTGTTAAGGATCATGTGCTTCTTTTAAGTGTATTAACATTATGCTAAGTTGTATATTAGAAGCTTTTGATTTGTGACTTGGGTCTTGAGAGCACTCCTTGACCCATATAGAATAAACAAGTTGTAATTTCCTGCCTTGCGGTACTAGGTAACAATCCCAGCATTTGACTGAGCCAACGTATCAAAGCAAAGCCTTACACAGAGGTTAGACAGAGAGGCTTTCATTTGAATTCCTCCATTAAAAGGAAGCTAGAGTTCATTAAATAGATGTTCTCTTCCAAATTCTATTACTCTTTTTCAGTTCATCCATGAAAGTATCAGTTCATGCAAAGACATCTGTTCTGATACAATCTTGACAGTAGTAACAGATAAAAAACAATTCTTTCCAGTCATTTTTTAATACTTCTGTAATTCCCCTGTCACCAAGTGGATTAACAGTTTCCTTGGCCTTCCTGCTTCTAACTTCCATTTTCTGAAGGAAACTTTCCCTGATGCAGTTTGTTAACCATGTTATTTTGGTAGTATTTAATTTATGTATTTATTTACTCAATTTGCACAATTGCAACACTGGTTAGCTGACATATGACAGGCTGTTCCACACACCTCTTGCTCGATATATCCATATTATCTCCCTCTCTCTTCTCTTATGTTATTAATGTATTATATGATCAGAGTTCAGACTGCAGAGAGAAAGAACAGTGCCAGTGAAATCTAAATACACACGTCAATAGCATTAAAATTGCAGTGCAGAAAATTGATGTGGCTTTGAAATAGAGGCACAGAGGGGAAAAAAATACCTGAAATAATAACCCAGTGTGGGTCCAGAAAATCAATATGATGGGTACAGTAGCATGATCAGTGTTGTACCCCTTGGTACCTGCATGTGACACCAACATGAGTACTTTCTTTGCCCTTCTACAATCTTGGTTTTTTGTGTTTTGTTTTTTTGGGGGGGACCCCTCTAGAAGATGACACTGTGATAAACCACATTCACAAAGTTGCAACCCTTAAGTCAAATTCTATATTTGCAATTGATGTTCAGATAAAAGAACCCATTCACAAAAATTCTGGAATAAAATACACAAGTGTACATTCCTATTGATTCAAGTATTTTCAAGTATGGCATCCATTTCAGATTTGGAATAAAGATTTTATATTCAGATAATCTGTAGAGAAACATGACTTGAAACATGTTTTTTTATAACTTAATATAGCCAATGTTGCCTAATACATTATGCTGACAAATTCTTTGCCCATTTGAGAACAGTGAAACGAAAGTGTAAGCCTCTAGATAGACATGAATCAAAATAATAATTATTATGGATTTCAGCTAACTTCACAGAACTGGTATATCTCTTGAGGCTTAATTAATTTGGAATAACTATATGTTTAATAGTCTTCATCATTAGCATAAATTGGAATTATGCTCTGAAAGGAAAGAAAAATCCACTCTTTTAGTCCTATTAATAAACATAATTCAATTATATTGAATAGAAAGTCAATCATATTAGCAGGTTTTACCAATAATTGCCCCATGACATATAGCAGTTCTTGAGCCCAGGGCAAAGAAAAATTCAAATAGAATTGAGGATTACAAGCTTCAGAGTCTAGTTTGAGTGATATAATGAGATGTATTGGATAACATAAGTGGAATAAATTATAATACTTCAAGACAAATGGAGAGACTAGCCTCAAAAAATGAAATACAATATTTCCAGTAGCTCGGAAATACAACTCTGATAATTTTCAGACAACATGGAAAGTTTTATGTGAAGTCAATATTAAACTATTGAAAGCATCTTTTAGATTTAAATCCAACATATTTTTAAAAAAATAATGTTGAAGTTCTTTAACTTCTCTCTGTATTATCCTCTGAGAATCCTGAATTATTAAGCATAAATATTACTGTGCATCAGCTATAAGGAATTTGAGACCCTGAGTTAGAATTCTCAACATTCATTCGAGGTGGCTGTGCTGCTGGAAGATCTGGTTCAATGTATTTTGAAGTGGGTTTTAATGTACATGTATGTATAGGTGGTCCTTGATTTATGACCACAATTGAGCCCAACATTTATGTTGCTAAGTGAGACATTTGTTAAGTGAGTTTTGCCCCATTTCATGACCTTTCTTCCCCGAGCTGTTGCTCTCCCAGCTGTGGATATGGTTAGTAGTATTAAGTTTCTGGGAGTGCAGCTAATAAGTAGGTTTAGCTTGGTTGCTCAACAGTGAAACACTGGTGAAGTGGACACAACAGTGACTGTTGTGTACATCGTCCTTCCCTTGTCCTTATCACTTTTTATATAAGAACAATTAAAAGAATCCTGTCACATTATTATTTTATTTGGAATATTACTGCTTTGGACAGGAAGGCTGTGCAGAGAGTGATAAGGATGGTAGAAAAGATTATTGTAAGTTCACTTCCTTATCTCCACAGCATGGCATATAAAAGCTGCTTGACAAGAATCTATAGTATTGTCAGGGACTTTATACATTCTCTCCATGACCAGTTTTCATTGATGCCTTCTGGGAGGAGGTTTCATGGTATCTGAAGTAGAACAAGTAGTTTCTGTAACAGCTTTGCTTCATATAGTATCAGTCTTGTTAACTCTTAAGACCCTTTTTTCCACTATATATTCAAAATGGATTAATTATATGTTTTGGTGTCATTTTTGTATAACTTGGCATTTTTGGTCCTGCTGCTGTGATTACATTGTTATTGTTATCCTTGGGATTATGACATTGTTCAATGGTGGCATTCCTTCTTTTGAGGGTGGGGCATCAGAATTCATTTTAATGTGTCCCATTGTATATACAGGTAAATGACAATAAAGTATACAGATTATGTTGTCTTTTCTTTTCTTGTCTCATCTCATTTCACCTTCCCTCACTTTACCTTAAGCATCTCCTAAGGGTGGTTCAATAATCCTGGAGAAAGATGCGGCTGTTTGTAAAGTTGGAGAGAGAATCTAAGCTTTCAGAAGTATATTTTGAAGATTCAGCCTAAAGTATTGATCAGGCCTACCTGGCACACTTGTGTTGACTCCACCTGCAAGCATGTGATTAGAATGATCAATAATATTTATTGTGCTGTAATCATCCTATGGTAAATGTTTTGATCTGGAGATGATGATGATGATGATGATGATGATGATGATGATGATGATGATGATGATGATGATTTAAAATTTGTTATAGCTGTCCAAACCCAAAGGACTTTCTTGGGGATAATTGCTAATAATCCTTGTAGCTTTCTCTGTAATTAAGTGCCTTCATTAGTCCTGATGGTAATTCTACTTCACTTTATAGAGCCACAAAAATCAGTCTAAAAGAGCCCAGTTTCAACCAATGTTGATGTCATTGCCCATCAAAAAAGCACTCTGCTGAAAAATAATATGGTTAATTGCAAGGAATTTAAAAGTCTGCATATATTCTTTTGCAGTTCTTAATGGGAAACTTTATATGGACTTTTGTTAAAAGAAGAAAAAAAACCAGATTAATAACTTCAGGTTTGAGGATTAAAAAGGGATGAAGAGAATGGGGAAAGGGTTAAGATGATAGTAACTCAACAGAGAAAAAGACAAAAAGGATAATTGTATGTTTTCTTTTTTTATTTTCTTTTTCTCTTTTTCTTGCTTTCTATTTTTTGTTTTGTATATTTTTACTGGACTTAAAAAGTCTAAAAATATATATTTTAAAATATGAATATTGCAATTCTTGTTCTACTTTGATCAACCATACCCAAACATAAAGATATACTAATTCATTATTTTCCCCACTTCCAAGTTGTTTCTTTCTCATATAGAATAGTATTTTGCACCCTTTGGAAGTGAGATACAAACTATTAACTATAAAATATAAAACACTCATTCTCACATAGATCCACACCTCTTATTTCTTCTGTGCAGGAATCATGAAGTTAAGTGCTGAGCTGAGAACAAAGAAAGGCATCTATTAATGAAAGCTTCAAAATTATTCTTAGTCTTTCAAAATAAGAAAATGGTATGTATGCTAGAGATGTTGACTAGTAGGCATTGTTGTCTTCCTTCAAATAAAATATAGAGTAAACAAAAGCTTTTAGATAAAAGGAACCTTACTGTATTGTGCAGCATAATAAATCTACAGAAATATGATAGTTTCAGACACTTTAGTAATTCTATAGGAAGTCAACAATAGATGAATGAAGCATCCTACTAAACATGGACAGAATTAGGTTGCCATGGTTGAAAACCCACGGTTGACTCTCACAAAACAAAATGTCAGGGATAAGGATTATCCATTCTAATCCTTAGAGAAGCACTGAACAGGATTTCAGATTATTTATTTATTTATCAATTTTTATAGCCAAACATCTCACCAGTAGTGAAGAAAAGATGCAAAATAAAATAAAATAAAAAGTCAGGTATTTCATATACAGCAATGTTTTTAGGTAACTGGTCTGACTTGAACATCTTAGGTGGACCAGAATGCAGATAGCTTCTGTTTTTATATTTCTCTAAATGACATGTTGAATTTCTTGGCAAAAAAAAAAAGGAAAGATAGAAAAATATATTTTACTTATTGCACATGCAAAAATGTATAATCGTGGCTTTCATTGCAGCTGAAATTTGACTTTATTTTTTTTAATCATCAAAATAGATATTGTAATGATGGTCTAATAATGTAGAAATGAGATTTGAATGAGATTCATAATCCAATCTTAGTGGAAGATCAACTGTTGAAGAAATATGGAACTCTTACATTTTCAAGACTGGTTTTGTTTTGTTTTTTTGATTTTCATAAATGTTGCTATTTTTATAAATTGCAGTGTATTCTAGTGGCTAAGATAAAAACACTGAGTCTTTGTTCCACTTATTTATATGACGTATGTCCTTGACTACAATTCCATGAGCTATGTCAGGGGTGTCAAACTCAAGGCACGGGGGCTGGATGCTCCCTCTCCTTCCTCTCTTTCCCCTCTCTTTTTTCTTTTCCTTTTTCCCCATTTCCTCCCCTTGGATGATTTGCGATTGTGGTATGGATGGCTTATTTAGAAATTTTACTATATTATATTGTAAAAAAATTGTATTTTATATTGCTGTAAGCCGCCTCGAGTTCCCCTTGATCGGGGAAGAGAGGTGGGGTATAAATCAAAGTAAATAAATAAATAAATAAATAAATAAATAAATAATACTTAGATCTGGACCACGGGACTGCCCTGGAAACAGTGAAGGACTGGCCCACAGTGCCTCTGCCAGTGAAAATCAGAGCTCTTGCAGCCCTCCTGAGCTCTATTTTCGCTGGCAAAGGGTTGAAGGAGGCTATTGCAGCTGAAAATGGTGCTCAGGAGGGCTGCTCACGGCTCTCCTGAGCTCCATTTTCATTGGCAGAGATTTGCAGGAGGCCATCCCACCTGAAAACAGAGCTTGGGAGCCCGTTTTCTCTGGCAAAGTGCTGAGTCACCTCAAGTGCTCCTGACTAGAGTGATGTCGAGCTGGCCATGCTCACCCTGGCCATGCCCACCCCATTCCCCTGAGGTCAAACACAACCCTGATGCGGCCCTCAATGAAATTGAGTTTGACACCCCTGATATATGTCAATGATTCAGTTTTTACAGAAACAGAATCTAATTTGGTGGCCAAGCTTGTAGTTTCAATATTGTGATGTTGAAGTACTATTTTACCATTCAGGTCAGTAACCATTACGCATTTTGATTTTGCCTAACCTTCAAATATTTTCACCTTCTCTGCAACTGTATGCAAATAGTACTTCAATTTATCTATTTTTTCTCAATATCCTTTTGTTTTATTTTCTCTCAAACCTGCTCAGAAGTTTGATCATATTAAGAATTCTATAGTCCTTAATGCTAGAAGGAACAGAAATATAACAAAGATAACACACACACACACAGCAAAAAGAAACCAAAACTGAAAATACTGCTTGTTGAATGATTTATGAATGTAGTCTCAGTCATCCAGGATAGATTGCTGCTTTAGTTTTTGTGATTCAGTGACAAAAAACAAGCCATTTCCCCATCAGTTTCAAAATCCTTATAAGCTTTGGGGACAACCTGCTGTATTCCCATAGATCGTCATAAGCACTGGAAATAAATATTTCCATATACAGCAAAACCAGAGGATTTATAGGAATCATTCTCTATTATTCTGAATTATTGACACTAAGATAAGCTGACATAACACTAAGTCAAAATGTACATGAGACTAATGCGTTAAATTAATTAATTAATTAATTTAATTAATTAGTCCAAAACATTTAGACAAGATGTTTAATCAGAATTTAGTGATATGAGACTAAGCTGTTGTGAGTCTACTACACTGCATGCTCCTCCTTTTTCATCTTCCTTCAAAACAGCCACTAAGTTTTCTGTTCCATTTTTGATCAACTAAAATCTGTTTTCATATGAAAATTAAACATTTGTGTCTGGCTTTAACAAAGTTAACAAAAACTGTTGAACTTCAAAACAGAGTTAGCCTAAAGGTAAAGGTAAAGGTTCCCCTTGCACATACACGTGCTAGTCGGTTCTCAACTCTAGGGGGCGGTGCTCATCTCTGTTTCAAAGCCAAAGAGCTAGCGCTGTCCGAAGATGGTCCACATGGTCATGTGGCCAGCATGACTATACGCCGAAGGCGCAACTTACAACATGTAATGACGTAAATTAATTTTGGATTGATTTTGGATTATATTATGTAGAGCAGAGTAATTTGTAGAATTTTGGACAATTGTATCATTCTTATTTTACTTTAATGTTATCTTATTTTTGTCTTTCTGATCATTTTATCCCCTTATTTTACTGCATTTTATGTTATTGCTTTCGTATTAATATGCTGAGTGGATCTTTGTTTATAATAAAGTAAAATTTTCTGTTCCCTTGATGTGGCTTAATGGCAAAGATAGCCTCTTCTGAGAATTATGCAATGTGTTCCTTGGGCAATATTTTTTAAAGATGTTTGACAAATTCATATGTTATTATTAAATATATAATAGATTATAATATAGAGAAAATGTTTACCATATGCAGCAGTCTTATCAGCAAGCACTCCATCTTAAACTTACTGATGCAATCAAGAAGACATTTTCATTCAGCACAGGACAAGAAAGGTAAATAACAAAAAGAGAGAAAGAGAGGATTTGGGTTATTACATTATTATTTAGAGGGGAAATGAAAAGGGAATGGAATTAAAAGGAAGAATGAAAAAGCTAAAGGACTACAGTTGCTTTGAACACAGAAACACTGCTATATTTTGGACAATAGATTAAAATTAAACAAAGCTGTGTATAAAAGGATATGGAAGTAAGGGATCACTCAAGAAAGTATAAACCAGATTTTAAAAAGAGTAGCAGAGGTAATGTAAACCTCTCTCTTTTTCCTTCTGAACAAACCTGTGTTCACAAACAGAGCTGTGAAACAGAAATAGATGGAATATATTTTACAAATGTAGAATGCCAGTAACTCTTAACTACTCGTACAAACTAATGGAATCAGAGTTAACAATGGCCGATTAGGAAAGAGATCTTGAAGTAATGGCAAACATTTCATTGTGTGCATCTGCTCTAATAAAAAGGTCATGTTAGGGATAATAAAAAAATGTTATTGAAAGTAGCAGTAGCACTTAGACTTATATACTGCTTCACAGTGTTTTACACCCACCTCTAAGCGGTTTACAGAGTCAGCATATTGTCCCCAACAATCCGGGTCCTCATTTTACTGACCTTGGAAGGATGGAAGGATGAGTCAACCTTGAGCCACTCAGAATCGAACTTCTGGAGTGAACAGTGAATTAGCCTGCAGTACTGCATTCTAACCACTGTGCTCATAGAGACACCAATATCATAAGGCTCTTATATAAACCTATGGTGCAGCAGCATCAGGAATATTGTGTGCAGTTCTGGTCACCAAACTTTGAGAAGGACATAGTGAAACTAGAAAAGGTACAGAGGAAAATAACTAAGAGGATCAAGGGCTAGAGCAACTTCCTTGTGTGAAAAGTTTGTGACATTTGGAGCTTTTTATTCTAGAAAATAAGGCATATACACATGATTAAGGTATACAAAATTATGCATAGAGAAGCAGAAACTATTTTCTCCTTTCCAAAAATTCTACAATCCAGTGTATTGGAAGAATTGATACAGGCAAACAGAAATATTTTTTACACAATATCTAATTAAACTTTGGAATTTGCTACAAAAAATGTGGGGCTGGCTTCCAGTTTATCTGGCTTCAAAAAATTTATGGTTGTCATGGGGATTTAGCGGTGATTAGCCTTAATCTAAGCGTGACTGCCTCTGAAGGCTATTGGCTAGGAGACTGGTAGACCTCCTTGTGCAATTGGCCATTGTGAAAACAGACTAGTGGACTAGATTGGCCAGAGGTCCAACCAATGGATGCTGCTCTTAAATAACATTTCTCCAAGTTCTCTGGTAGGTAAGATTTGTAGAAGTGGTAAAACAAATTGGTCAGCTATTCACACTTACATCTGAAATATTTTCAAACATTCCCACCGCACTTGAGCTCTGTCCATATGTCTATCAAAACAGCTTTTAGATGTCTCTAAAGTTATTCAAAGATGTCTGATATGATTTGATGCCTATCCAGAGATTCTCATTAAATAGATGACTCTTTTAAAACAACTCATTCCCCTCCCCCCAAACCTTCATACGGCTACTGGTATAATATTTTGGAATGTTAAGAACTCGCGTGAATCCATTTCTGCTGGTTACAAATCTATCTTCCTTCTCTTTTTGGAAACACATTCTACTCAAAATGTTGAAACGTAAATTATTATATTCTTTGGAAAGTAGAAAGGAAAGCAACGTAAGTGGCACTGCATGTCACATGTTAATCAGCCATTTGGTACACAGTCATATCACTTTATTATCCTGTCAGAAGGTGATTTTGTTCTTTTGGATGAGAAGTGAAGCATTTTCAAAGGAAAACAACAGGGAAGCCAAGTTGCCTTTTGAGGGAGAGCTGGGAGGGGCCCGAGAGAAAGAGAGAGAGAGAGAGAAGGAGGGAGAAACACCTTTGCTCTTCCATGTTCATTTTTTGATCTTTAAATCAGAATACTTGCTTTTCAAGGTACAGGGTATTTATTTATTTATTTATTTTGATTTATAGGCTGCCCTACTCCCATAGGACTCTGGGCAGGTAGACAGAGTCCATTGCAATTATGTGTAGATTCATTACAAATTTATGAGTACTGCAGTTCCGATCATATCTGATACTTGGGAGACACTAGGATTCAACTACATAACATGTCTCCGTATTTAACCTGCAGTTCAGTGATTAAAAAATAGACGGGTCAAAATAGATTATTCTTATAGACTTTGAGCAGCAGCAACAGAATAAATCACTGTTACAAGAATATAAAACTGCTTTCTTTATGTTACATGACAATCATATCTCACTGGACTCTTCTATCCTCGTTACACAGTTTTCTGTTAAAATAATTATAGAATCGGTGAAGAGAACAGAGCATACTTGATCCAACTGTTTGACAAATCTCAAATCTTTATCTCCCAAAGTGAAGTGACCAGAGAATAACTAGAAAAAGGTTCCATGTGGTTAGAAAGTAAATGTGTTAGTTACCACTGAAATATCCTGGTTATACAGTACATATAGTTTTAGTTCTGATCCATATAACTGGAGTTCAATATGCCTTAGCCAGTTTCAAAATCATTCCGAAACAGCTCATTTTATGATTTGGGACTTGACTAAATCTAATAAATATCTTTATTGCATATCTATTTAAAGAAATCCCTAGCCTATCATTGAAAAATATAACTATCCCACCCACCTACCCCAGAAGGTTTTATAAGACTGCAAGGATATGCAAATCTTTCTTAAAATTTGTGTTCCCTCTCTATGTGTCTGTATATTGAATCAACTCTTCTTGGTTTTCTTTTAAATTTAACCAACTGAACATTTGAATATTGTGCAGTCTCTAAACACAAAGTAGTTTATCCACCACCCTAATTATTTTTAAGCTACTGATATATTTGAGTTTCCTAGATGTACCTAGAAACCGAAGATACAAACATTTTGCATTAATGCAACATAGCCTCATATATAAATTCACTTATCTCATCAAACAATAGACTTTTAATCTGTTATTCCTGAGTTTAGCAGGTAAGGTTTTCTTTTTCCATGCTCCATTTAGACTGTACTGTAGAAAACACACGAGACTATTGTGGTTTTAATTTATTCCTCTTCATCTTTAATTGAAAGAGCTTCATGAAGATGACTTCTCTGTTTTTATGACTGTTGTGTATTTCAATGATAACTGTAGTCTTGCCTTCAGTGCTGACTAAGATAGGAAGGAGACGTCATAGGAAGTCAGTGTACCTAAATCACTACTAACTTAATTATCTGTCACAAATAATGAGGAATTGGTGGCACAATATACATAGCAGCAATATCTCTGTTCCACTTGAACACTTCAAATAACCAGTAGATGCAAAGGATTGAGGAAGAGCCACAATCACTCCTTTGCCTTTTACCCCTTGACCATGAGTTCAAGAAGGACCCCTTCATAGAGGTGTGAGAGAAATCAGTCCACGTTGCAGTTTTCAGTTATTCTATTCATTTGGTGTGAATAAATACCAAAACCTACATTTCAGATGAAAATAGGAGTGATACACAGTTTCAAAAACCTGTGTAATTAAAAAAAGTACCCAAAGAAATAATGTTTCAAGAATAATATTTCCGGAAATTTGGAGAGGAGGTAATTGATCTAAAAATGAAGGAAAAAGAAGGAAGGAAGGAAGGAAGGAAGGAAGGAAGGAAGGAAGGAAGGAAGGA
>JANHGC010002943.1:4902-20819 GCA_027560395.1 Boaedon fuliginosus | reverse complement strand
AATTAGTTACATGATGCAATACTGTTGCAATCCTTCTTAAAGCAACCAACATATTTTACTACCCAACTAGTTAGGTAAATACATTCAAAACCTAACACATGTCATGTCATGCCATGTCATGCCATGCTATGCCATGCTATGTTCTACCCCACTCCACTCCACTCCATTCAAAATATTAAATATCTATTGCAGTCCACATATCTTTCTAATTCAGTTTCTGAATGTTCTACATATGAGAGGGCTGGGAGTTTGACACCCCTGATGTAGATGTAGGTGCAAAGCTCTGTAATATGCTGTTTTACTAATTAGATATATGTGCTTCCATCTCTTCCAGAGGTGACTAGAGTTCTTACAGCATTCATTCTTGCTAGTTTTTCTTCTATGGCCATATTGTTTAGGGTGAATTATAATTTAATGCAATTGATTGATTGAGTTATCTCTATTACTTTATAAGTAACTCAAAATGGCAAACATACCTAATACATTTTTCTTCTCCTTGTTTCCCCACAACAACTGTGAGGGTTGGACTGGGAGGGAATGACTGGCCCAAAGTCACCCAGCTGGCTTTCACACCTTAGGCAGAATTGTAATTCATGGTATCTTGGTTTCTAGCCCGGTGGCTTAATGACTGAACTGTGTAGGATGTCTGTTTAATAGTTCTTTGGAGCTGTTTATATTATTTAAATGAATTTTACAATGTGATTACTTCTTCATGCAAGCTACATTTAATTTAATATGATTAGTCCAACAGTTTTATATACACAATGTTACAGATATACTAAATGTTCATTATTTCAAAGTCTTAGACATTCTATGTATTATCCCTGCTGGTAAACAGTGAAGTTATGAGTGATATAAACTCCAGCACATAAACTTTATATGATCAGTTCTACTGGAGTTTTTCTACTTAATTGCTTTATAGAGCATAGATAATACTGTAATTTTTTTTTAAAGTTAGTATATTACAGAAAAGCTGGATTGTTTTAAAGCTTTGCTACAGGTTTCAATTTCCCATGTTTGATATTGAGGCATTTCATCTGTAAAATCTTTGAGATGCAATCTTAAGAGGTTTTGATTCAAATCCCCGGCTCAGCTATAAAGCTCTCCTTCATAAAATTCTTTTATCCCACACAATCTGAATCTTCATTCTAGGTTGCAAAGGAAAATAGATATTATATTGGCTGATCATCTATGTGTTTGTTGAATGTGTGAACTTGGAACTGACTTTTATGCTCCAGATTCTCAGAAAGATGGTCATTTTAATTTAATTCTGTCAATGGAAGTTCCCTCAATCTTACCTTGTTACACACTGTACAGTTTAATAATGGCCTGACCCAGATTTTGTTATATTAAATGCATGTTCATAAGCCCCATAAAACATTAAACTATTTGCAAGGATTAAGTAGGTTCTGTTTTTAGGTGCAGAAAAACGATATCATCAAGGATGGGAAAGGCACATTCATTTTTTTTAATTACCATTTTAGACTGTATTTTATTCCAATTTCATTTAAAATTGTATTTTATCCAATTCCATTTAAATTGCTTTTATCAAATTTTAATAATAATTTGTTTCTGGAACTCTGCACTTTGATATGGCCCAAGGGCTAATCAATCAATAAATAAAGATAATTACCAGGAGACATAGAATGCAGTTAGGCTACATGCTTTTGTTCCCCAAGCTTCCATATCTAAGTAATGTAATGGCCCACAAGGCTCCCATTTCCCTCAATTGCCCACAAGTCCTAAACTGCAGTGGGATATATAATTACTGAACAAGGATGACTCCCAGCTGTCTGATTTTCCACTCTCTGCAGAATGGGTGGCACATCCTCTGATCCTCTGAGAGAAGAGGCTCCACTTTATTTTTTCCTATTCACTTCAGAGAAAGCTTTTATTAATGGAAAAGGCAAATTATCATGGGATTAAATGAATAAGGGCATGCCTTTTTACATTCCATGCAATCAACGGAACTCCTTAACTTTCCCTTCCTTTGCCACTGATTTTATTATTTTTATTGCATTTTACAACAAAAGTGGGGGAGAAGAAAAAAAAAGTCCACAAGATCATTTATTTCTAATATAGTAAACAAAATCAACCACACACACACACACACACACACACACATTTAGTTGGGGTAGATAATAATTTCTGTGCATGAAACTTCCGGTTTTGGATGGTCCATGCACAAGCCAAAACACTTGCATCTCAGAGGTTTTGGTTCATCTCAGAAAGAAATGAGGCTGGTTGGTTTTTAGATACACATGAAAATGCAATTATTTGAGCAAATGGGATTTGGGAGGGGTAAGGATAAAGCTAGAAGGTTCCTTACCGATGACAGGGACATGCAACAGCAAAGGATGAGAAATATTTCATCCACTTAGGCCATACAAGAGGTCAGAGATTCCCATCTAATTTTGCCAATCGGTTTATTTCCTGGAAGTCTACACAAAAATCATATTTCTCCATTTGGTTTTGGTACTAATACAGCTAGAGAGCACCAATCACAGATGGTTCTATAATGTCACAGTTCCAAACATGGTGTCAATCCATGTCAAAGAAGAATTATTTATTTTATTTATTTATTAGATTTGTATCCCACCTCTCTTCACCCAAAAGGGGAATTCGAGGCGGCCGAACAACACACTAAAAACAATTCCTATACAATAAAATCAAAAATTCATTCACTCACTCAATCAAATTATGTCACTCAAACAGCTAGAAAACAAACACGTGCCCAGCAATGCCTCCCTCTGCCTGCTGTGATAAATATCCATCTTTCTGGTGCAGCCCATCAGGATGAGTGGAGTCTTCTCCTCTCAAATAGTCTGACTGATCTCTTGCTCCTGCCTTTTCTCTGCACTGTGTGTTTTTGGATTAGATGCAGAAGGCAGTTACTCCTCCTCTTCGCTGGCTATCTGCCACTGAAAGCTTTCCCCAGCTGAAGCCATCTCCAATTCTCTTTTGGTCAGCTGTTCAGAGCCATTAATCACCTCAGTTCCTGATGTGCCAGGAATGGGCTCATCCTCCCTTGAGCTGACCTGTGAGGAGGAATCTGGGGAATTGTCCAAGGGAGACATCACACATTCTGGGACCCAGATTCTATCATGACATTTCTTTAAGAAGTTAGCATGGTAGATTTCCTTTTTGCCTTCTTCCAGCTTGATTTCATAATTCAATAGCCTGGTTTTCTATGTAAGGAGAAAACCTTGCCACTTAGCTTGTAGTTAGATACTTTTTGACTTCCAAGTCTGAATCCCTGGGATTTTCTGCTGATTTCTTACCCAAGTTCTAATCATCCTCATACTTGTGCAGTCCTTCTGAAATCAACCAAGTTTAATTAGGTGCTGTTGCTGTATCATATACAATCCAAATTGTTCAGGCAGACTCTTGGCATTAATCTTTCATTTACAGGCAGTGCTTGACTTATAATAGTTCATTTAGTGACTGTTTAAAGTTACAACACCACTCAAAAAAGTGACACAACCTTTTGTCATGCTTAACAATTGTTGCAGCATCCCTTTGGTCACATGATCAAAATTCAGATGCTTGGTAACTGACTCATATTTACGACAGTTGCAGTGCCCTGGAGTCCTGTGATCACCTTTTGCGACCTTTTAACAAGCAAAGTCTATGAGGGAGCTGGATTCATTTGATAACCAGATTACTAACTTAACAGCTGCAGTGATTCACTTAACAACTATGGCAAGAAAAGTCATAAAGTGGGGGGAAAGTCACTTAACAAATGTTTCACTAAGGAACAGAAATTTGTGGCTCAACTGTGGCCATAAATCAAGGACTACCTGTATTCTTATACACAAAACATATTACAAACTACCTCATTTTACTAGCTGGTAATTTAAACATTTTGGGTGAAAAATGAAGGAATTTCTCCTGATACACCTCGGATATATTTCTAAAAACACATTTTAGAGAAATATATAGAGAAATGTGACATATGTCCTAAAATACCAGTTGCAAAACATTCATTTTTAATACATGATTTTTATACACTCGGTATAGATGAAGCCCAGCAATGTAAATCTCTTTCTGTGTCTCACAGCAATGCTTTTAAAATCATTCTTATCATATAATACACATATCTACATATATCTAAGTATTATCAATTCAAGATTATTACTACAAACACTGCTGAAACTGCCTAGTTATCTAATATAGACAATTTCTTCCAAAAGCATCAGTTCAGATTTTGACCATTCAATGCAATCAGCTGTGATGGCCGAGTGGTGAAGGCGTTGGACTCGAAATCCAATAGGGTTTCCCTGCGCAGGTTCGAATCCTGCTCACAGCGTGAAGCCTGTCTTCTAAAAAAGACAATCAATAGTATAGCTAGAAAAGGCTTCCTTTGCATTTTTTTAAATATTATTTATAACCGTATAAAGATTCAGGGTACTCTCAGAACTATCCTACAACACAGAGTTCATTCCAAAAATGGTAGCCTTCCCAACAAGTCAAAATAATAGTGCCACAAATATCATCCTACATTTATGGCAGTGTTTTTCCAATGTTGGCAAGTTTAAGATGTGTGAACTTCAATTCCAGCCAGCCTCTGGGAATTGAAGTTCACACATCTTAAACTTGCCAAGTTTGAAAAACACTGCTTTATGGTAAGTGAGATGTTTAAACTGAAAATCTTCCAAAGCTGGTAATATATGCCTACTCATCTATTCTCTGTCTCTAAGGCATATTGATTCAAATATTTTATTATGGAATTGATCAGCTTGGTATACAAGTATAGCTAATATTAGATACAAAAAATAATTTCCATCAAATTGTTACAGTTTACATGAGGCTTTACCTTTGCTGAAGCTTCCCAGAGACTCAGTCTGACACGCCTAAAAGAGCAGCTATTGACAGTTTCTAACATTTAATTATGATTGCTGAATATATATCCTCCCTAGGTTTAAAGCCTAGACTACACTCCCTGAAAAATTCTCGATATAGCAATATATTTTTGTTTCAGTACTTGCTAGTAGGTAGTGATTCTGTGTTTATGTCAACATCCAGCTTGAGTATCCAAATAAAAATCCAGGATCATTTCAGTTCTGAAAAACTTACTGTTTATTGAATACATAGTGTAGGAATGACAAGGTAAAACTAACTCTGAATTACTAAGGCATTCACATTCACAGTATTAAACAATGAGTTTCCCAGCCCAACCCCAAGGCTTCCACATAGATGGTATAAAAAACTTCTCATTGTTATGGGAACCATCTGCCTTCTTCTGCACCTATTGATCTGACCTTGAAAAGTTTTCAGAGTCTCACAAGTTCATAAGTCATTTCTTCAAATTAACCCATTTGTAGTCAACATTCCCTGCCCCCTACTCTAATGACAAGTTGAAATGAAGAGTTTATATGTTTGAATGTTTATATCCTTCACATTCTTTATCTGGGAATGTTACCCGTAACACCAGTTGGCCCCATGTTTGAAGGAGCCTAGGTCCATACCTGATACCCTCCAGCCAAGTAAGCATCGGTGGTGGGTTGGCAGGCAACACCAGGAGCTGCCCATGTTTCCCCCTGCAGGAGGCCCAACAGGGCCACATCCCTTCATTGGCTCTCTGGAACGTCCTGGGCCTGCATCCAGGTATGGCTTTGGGTTGGCTAACCAGTAACACCCAGGCAGCCCCATAGTTGAATGGCCAGGTAGATGTGGTGGTCACCCAAATGGCCTGGTCTCATCCCTCCAGTCTCTACTGTGCCACAATCCATCATCTAGGAAACTTGCCTCCACGAACTTCTCCCTCAACCAGTCCAAAGTGCACCCTCCATATGCGGTGGAGTAGTCCTCCACCTCATCATCTTCTAATAAGTGCCTCTCCTGCCCCTTTTTTTCTAGCTACTGTATAGGGACAGAGTAGGCATTGACTTGCCAGAGTTTGTATCCACCAATGACTAATGCCTTGCTTCCCCCATTGATGCCAACAGCTCCTGGCTAGTGGTGATGATAGGAATTCCCAAGCCTAGCCACTCCTTAGGTCGCACATCCAGGACAGGGGCATCCTGGATTGTTTCCAGTGCTTCTAAAGTGGGCAGTTCCTCCAGCACTGCCTCCTCTGCTCCAGAGACCATCCCCTCTGCCATGTCCAGGAGAGGAGAAGCTGTCAGGGTAGTGAAGCTGTCAGTCGGTGTTGGTGGGGGGACAGAGGTCAAAGCCGAGAGCCCTACCTTGGGTTTCTCCCCTCTCCTGTTTAACATATACATGAAACCGCTGGGTGAGATCATACGACGACATGGGGTAGGGTATCATCAGTACGCTGATGATACCCAGTTATACATCTCTACCCCTGATCGAATTAGCGATGCTGCTGAGGTTATGTCCCGGTCAGTAGTGGTATTCAATTTTTTGTACTACCGGTTCTGTGGGCGTGGCTTGTGGGGGGGTGGTCATGTGACTGAGTGGGCGTGGCCAACTCAACATGGCAAGGTGGGATGGCACCTTGCTGTGAGTGACGTCATCGGCTTGACCACGCCCACTCAGTCACTGCAGTTTTCTCCGAGTAAAACTGCCTGGAAGGGGCGAAGTTAGCCGGGGCGTTTGGGGCATTTTTGCTCGGAGTAGATCACAGGCTTGGCTAGAGAATGAAGGGGAAAACTTTTAGTCCAAGCCTCTCATTTTCTCCGAGCAAAACTGCCTGGAAGGGGCGAAGTTAGCCGGGGCGTTTGGGGCATTTTTGCTCAGAGTAGATCGCAGGCTTGGCTAGCATGAAGGGGAAAACTTTTAGTCCAAGCCTCTCATCTTCTCCGAGCAAAACTGCCTGGAAGGGGCGAAGTTAGCCAGGGCGTTTGGGGCGTTTTTGCTCGGAGTAGATCGCAGGCTTGGCTAGCATGAAGGGGAAAACTTTTAGTCCAAGCCTCTCATCTTCTCCGAGCAAAAACATAGCCTGCAGCTTTTTTGTGGCAAAGTTTGCCTTAAGAGCTGCTGGAGGCAGTGCAGGCCCTTTAAAGTCCCGGCGCTAAACCAAAGATTGCTGCTATTAGCGCCAGAGATTTAAGGGGGGGCTTGGGGCGCTATGATGTGAAGCTTTCTTTGGGAAAGAGCTAAGGAGTTCTGGACTTCATCTCCTCCTCAGCTCTTTCCTGCAGAGAGCTTCACTTTAATGCCAGGGCTTTAAGAGCTGCTGGGGCTGGGCACTTCTGTGCAGCATGGAGGATTCCCATGGCCCATGGGCGGGGGGTGAACTTAACGAAGCCTGTTTTCAATGCCGGTAAGGGCCGTGGAAGCCCTGCTGGAGCGATCCGCAGGAGGCAGCCCTTTCCAAGTGCCGCTGTTAAGAGCAGGCTTTGTTAAGTTCATCCCCCCCCCGCAGGCCATGGGAATGGTCCGTGCTGCAGAGAAGGAGGTGTTTTTTAGCAATGCTTTGGAGCTGCGACTGCCGGGGAGTTTGTTTCTTTTCCCCGTGAAACAGACTCTTTCACGGGAAAACTCCCCAGCAGTGACAGCCCCAAAAGGGGTGCTAAGAAACACTTTCTTTAAAGCAGCTCTGGTAACCCCCTCCCACAGCGTCGCAATGAAGCCACGCAGCCTCCAGAGCTGCTTTAAAGCGGCTCCACAGCGAAGGCTCCAGCAACCCCCCCCACTTTGCCTCACAGTTGGTTTTAAATTGCTGTGAGGCCGCTGAGACCACGCACCATCCCAGACCTTAGCCGGTGAATATAGGAAGGTAAGGAGGGGTGGGTAGAAGGGAGCAGGGTGAACTGTTTAGCACAGCTGAGGCGCGGCAGAGCTCTGCAGCGCCATCAGCTGAGCTTAAAAACAATTAAAGGGCCGAGATAGGAGGAAGTGGGCGGGGCCAGCCGGATTGATATTTACCGGTTTCGCGAACCCCGCCAAATTATCGCTACCGGTTCCTGAGAACCAGTGAGAACCGGCTGAATAACACTACTGCTTAAGACCACTTTTTGATAGCGTGTTTGAGGGGGGAGGGGTGTCGATTGAAATAAGGAGAAGGCAGCCAAATGAATTTCTGTTGTATATTTTGATGTGCCATCTACTTGTTTGTTTTTATTTTTTCACACAACAAGGAAAGGCATAGATTTTGGTTTTTTATGAAAATGACTTCTCTGGTATGACTCACACTGTTTAGTATGATCAGCCTGAGACATCCATCTTTGACTATTATTGGTTTATCTGATGATAATTCAGTCTTTGAACATGCATCTTTTGATCAAGCTTTTCAAGTAAGAGGATTTTTTTTAAAGCAATCTTAATTAATTGCATTAGTTGTACTGGGAAACTGCCAGAAGATGCTTGGTGGTTCATCTTTAATATATATATTTTATGTGATAGAGATTTCTATTCATTGAAAACTTCAGGGAAATGTTGAGGGAAATAGTGATTCAAGAAGCAAACATTTTTTTTAAAAGATGTTTTTTTCTGTCTCCGTTTCAGATGGAAGAAACTGTGTTCCAGGAAACAACTTAAATTCTTCATAGTTTTATGTTTGTCTCCATCTATCAGTATCCACCAGACTATGTCTAATTCTCCACCTGGATTCATCCCATTCAGTGGAAATGACTAATGATTCTACAAAGATTTTCAAAGGTTAATTTCCTATTTTGTTGTAGATTTTTGCACTGGATTTTTAAAAATCCTAACATTCTGAATCAGCTGACATTTAGAAACAGGTGTATTGAATAAATTAAATTCCTTTTGAGGAAAATTAGGAATTAATTAAGAACAAAATTAGTCCAAATATTGGGTGGAGGGAAACTTTTATATATGTTTCAATATTAACCCAGATTCTTCTAAAATGATAAAATGACAGCAAGTTAACATTTACTATTAAACCTCTCATTGCACCACTTTTCCTTTCTTTCTTGCTGGAGCAAGTAAAAAAAATGGGTAAGGGTTGAAATAAAAAGAGGAAAGAGAAAAGTCCATTTGCTTCATCCTCAAGAATATTATTTTAAATTTCAATTAAAATGAAATGAACAGCATGATTATCACTATAGAGCAGGCAACTCATAGTGGCAAAGGCGCCTTTCACTGCCATGGTAACTAGTTTTCATTGTCACAGCTACCTTGGCGTTACATGTAATTGTCAGTGTGTGAGCTCAACTGATAGTACACAATCAATACCCCATAAGGGACAAACATCATTTTTAATCTGGAGAAACCTACAGAAAAAGAAAGAGTAATTGGGAGAATGGGGGGGGGGGGGAATGCAGCACAAGGTAGACAAGAATAAAGGAAGGCATTATTTTGAAAAGTCTATATTTAGCAAACAATGCTCTTGGATCATTTGAAATGTATTCTACAACAATGAAATAAGATGGAAAACAATTCTCAACCATGGTTACAAAGCAGCTCAACAATTCTGAGCAAGGATTATAATGCGATTAGGTACAATTTTCCCCCCACCATTGCCTGCAAAAGTAATTTGAACACTAAAATGTCCAAGGAAAGTCCAAATGGATGCCAGCACACAAGTCTGCATCAGCCATGAGTCTAAAAGATCCCAAACAGGGATTCAGTCCACTTCCCACTGTCAAAATCTGCCCAAAGAGGTGATAGGAGAACCTGATGAGAAACTTCCTCAGCTAAAAGACACAGGCCACTCTTTTGAAGACAAGAAAGTCCATATTTTGGACAGAGAGGGTCGCTGGTTTGAAAGAGTCGTTAAAGAGGCCATTTATGTCAAAACTGAACAGTGCTTTCTCAACAAAGGGGTAGGGCTACGAAATCATCTATCTCCAATCTACAACCCAGTCCTTTCAACAGTTCCAAGAAGGCTCCACACCAATTTGCACCACTCAGGTGACCCCAATGAGACAGATAAACCTCCAGGTGACCTTAACACCCACTAAAAGAAAGCAAATGTCCAGCTGTCAGCAAGGAATATAAATCCTTCCATTCCCCACCATGCAGTCAGAGCTGAAGAAGCTTCTGTTCAGGCAACATTTCCATTTCTCCATATCTGTCCATTAATTCCAAGCCCCACTATCTAGGATAGTTACCTTGTAGTCTTTCAACTCCTTTAAAAAAAATCCTGGAGCTCTACCCAGTTCCACTGTTGATTTCCTGGCATTTTCAAAGTGGTAATCACGTTTAAAAAAAAAGCCTTGTAGAGGAAGCTCTGAGCAATCTTAACATGGTTCTAAATTCTCAAGTTTCTCGAGGAAAAAGTGGGTCACCATGACAAATTATTGGAGCAAGATAGGAGCAATGTTTTCTTTGGGGAGGAACAGAGGGGAAAATTCAAGATGATTTGTGAGAAAAAAGAACTTCAGAGAAACGCCTGGCTCAAGTTGTAAAGCCAATGCACTCCGCTCATTAATTCTAGTAACTCAATTCCACCTCCCCAATGTTTTATATCAAAATATACTTTACTCTTTATATGGTTTCCATCTTGCCCTTAAAATATTAACAGATACCACAATGGTTTGAGAAGCAGCGTCTCCACTAGATAATTGATGGCCAAGCTGAAAGTAAATTAATCCAGTAAAATACCAACAGTGGGGTGGGGGGATCCTTTTCTCAAATTTCCTCAAACCCCCAAATGAGATACCCAGACCTAATCCACATATCAATGAATAAAGTCTGCAAAGACAGAGTTAATTAAATTAGGTCTCCCGGAGAAATTGTGTGTTCACAAGAAGAAACATGTCTATGCAAACACACACGCACACGTACACACACACACTTTAAGTGTCACCCTAGAATCAGCACATGACACCCCAGACAATTCCCCTCTATAAAAATCTCCTGCTGTACCCCATTTCTCTGCAGTCTGCCCCTAAAAATTGCTTTTAGGAATAATTATTTATTCTTTCCTCGCAGCTGTCTGGTTCTCATTTTATGAGCCATGGTGGTGCAGTGGTTGGAGTGCAGTACTGCAGGCTACTTCTGCTGACTGCCGGCTGCCTCTAATTTGGCAGTTTGAATCTCACCAGGCTCAAGGTTGACTCAGCCTTCCAGCCTTCCGAGGTGGGTAAAATGAGGACCAAGATTGTTTGGGGGAAATAGGTTGACTCTGTAAACCCTTTAGAGAGGAATGTAAAGCACTGTGAAATGGTATGTAAGTCTATGTCCTATTGCTAAGTGCTATTTATTTGTGTGCAACTCCAGCTCGAATTGGAACCCAAAATCATTCTTCCAACACCAACCCGAGATATATTGGCACTGCAGCACTGCATTCAACGGCAGCACCATCCATTCACTTGGCTTTTCCAAATCATGCCTTTGAGGCCACCGGGCATATGACCGGCTTAATTGGAGTCAAGAGAAAATTCCAGGAAAAGAGAAATAGCAAGAAAATAAAGAGAGGTAATAGTAGGAGAAAATTAAGACCTTACCCTGGAGGAAGCACGGGTTGGTTTTTTTAATGGGAAGCCTACTATCTCATTTGCTTTAAACAAAAAGCAAAAAAAAAAAAATCGAGCTAGTTGCTTATTTTTTTGGTAAAGGGCAGTTGTTTTCCTAGTTGATAGTGCTAAGTCTTTTATCAGTCTTTTATCTTTACATACCCATTTTAGACAACAAAATCACCAAACAGTGAGCCTACTGTTCATCCCTAGGACAAACAAAGGTCACTCTTAACTTCCCTGGAAACATACAGATCAGTCTTAATCCAGTCAACGTCAGGGGTCTTTATATACTATCTCATTCCAGCAATGTTTTTGCTCATTAAAGAGGAATTAATGAAAAATCCATCTTTGGTTATGAGGCTGACTGTAAACTGCTCAGAGAGGGCTGTCAAGCCCTGTGAAGCAGTATATAAGTCTTAAGTGCTATTGCTCTTTCAATAATGCTTTAGGCACATGAACTGCGGTGGCACAGTGGTTAGAAGGCAGTGTTGCAGGATAATTCTGCCAACTGCCAGCAGTTCGGTCCTGACCAGCTCAAGGTTGATTCAGCCTTCCATCGTTCCGAGGTGGGTGAAATGAGGACCCAGATTGTTGGGGGGCAAGATGCTAACATTGTAAATTGTCTGAGAATGCTGTAAAGCACTATGGAGTGGTGTATAAGTCTAAGTGCTATTGCTATTGCTACATCTTTAAATGCAAGACTCTTAATACATCCTACTTGTCAAGAAATCATTTGTTAGTGTTTAGATTTAGACTTGGAATAACTTTATTGTCACTTTGAATGTACACTAATCGGCATACATTAAAATGAAATTTTGTTGCATACAGCTCTCAAAGAGTCTCCATCTCCAATATACATTACATAAACATGAATGTATGAATGAATGAATAATAAATAATACAGAATTATGCGTATACCCACATATATTATATGACACAAAGAAACAACACAGTCTAGTTCACGTACATGGCACGAAAAACAAATCTTGCTATTTTAACAGACAGATGACATGAGGAACAAAGCTGTTACTACAGAATCTGACAGTCCTGCTAGAAATACTTCGAAACCTCCTCCCAGATGGGAGCCACAGAAATGGACCATAAAGAGGGTATGTGGGGTCTCTAACAATGCCCTGAGCTCTAAGCACACAGCGCTTTTAAGCAGTATCCTGAATAACAGGAAGCTTTCTATAACCTTCTCAGCTGTCCTTACCACTCTCTGTAGGGACTTTCTATCTGGGGCACTGCAGCCATCAAACCAAACAGTGATACAGTTTGTTAAAACTGCTCTCAGTTGTGCCTCTGTAAAAAGTGGCCAGGACAGAGGGAGAATGATGTTCTCTCGTCATCCGATGCAGGAAATGCAGATGGTGGCTTGCACGCTTTACTAAGGATGACGTGTGGAGAGACCAGTTCAAATTGTTAGTTATCTGCACCCCCCTCCCCCGAGATAAAACTATATCTCTATGTAGTTTTATTGGCGACAGGAGAAGCTTGACATGATCTTGATCCACATAGTTTTTTCAGCTTGCCCGTCTAGAATGGTGCCTGAAATCCCTTGGAAGGAATTTTCTAATTCAAGTTTGAACTAACTCTCCTTCTTTTATGAGAGTCACATTGTATGTTATTCGGATCCCGGGATCTACAGTTCGTTTAGATAGGCATGTGAAATGCTGAGAGCACTTCATTAATGGGTGGGACCTTTGATTTAAGATACCATCCGTGGAGATATTGACTGATAAAGGAGAATATTAGTAGCTCAGGGTTGAAACGAAGGGTCCTTGCCCCTCTCTGAGCTTTGGTGTTTTCTTGCAGATGTTTCATTACCCAAATGAGGTAATGCCGTCAGTGTCAGTGTGCAATTAATTGGGGGTTTGTATCTGACACTGGTAGGAAGGGCAGTGGAAGTGTGCCAACAGGCAAATTTTTCCCATTTGCACGCCTTCTGAACCATTTGATACGCATACTGTATGTGGTACCTATAAAGGAGAATATTTGTAACTCATAGTCTAAATGAAGGGCCCTTGGTGCTCTCTGAGCTTGGTTATTTTCCTGCACACATTTCATTACCCAAACTGGGTAACATCATGAGTGCTAGTCACAGGCACTTGATGATGTCACCTAGTTTGAGTAATGAAACATCTGGAAGAAACCAATCAAGCTCAGAGAGCACCATTTTGTTTTCAACCATTTTGTTAAAGGATTTTCAATACGGATATGAACTATCATAAAAGCCCTTTATGACATGGGTCCAGGTTACCTAAGGAACTGTCTCACCCCAATGGGATTGGCCTGCCCCACTCATTACGGCAGAAGAGGCCTGCTTTGGATCCCACTGGCCAGGAATTGCAGCTTACTTAGCCCGACTGGAGAACTGATCTGAGAGCTCAGAGAGACCCTTGATTTCAACCAAGCTCTCTTAGCTTAAACATGACATTCGGCCAGGTGCGTGTGTAAAGGGAACTAAAATAACATGTACTATTGTCTTCTTAAATATGCAATCCTTCCACAAAACAATAACTATTGTAGCCCTCTTCTGCAGTTTGGGTCCTTCCAGGATGAGCTACAACTATAAATCCTATCAGCTCAATGACAGAGCTTTCTAATTCTAAGATAGTTCCTCATAAGCCTACATTTTGTATTATGGTTCACTATAACACTCTCCAAGACCTGTTCTGTACTGAATCTGAATTTAATGTGTAGCTAGTAAAATATCATAGCCGGAAGGCTACATCTGTATGAGCAATTTGGGAGCAACACTCCAGCTGTTCCTTTATTATAACACATTGGGGAAAAAATGTTTTTGGGGGTTTCTCCAGCTGTAGTTCCATGCTACTTATGGATGTCCTTAGAGCTGAATTGTTTTGAAATTTGTTTGAATGTTGCTACAGTAAAATATTATATAAATAGACATGGGGTTTTTTTCTAAAAAAAAGTGGAAATCTCCCTGAACACAATATTAAGTGAAACATTTCATTCAGTACACTACAACAGTACAACAAAACTTTCTAGTTAAGAACTTTCCAGTTGTCACTCAAAGCATTGGTTCCTCAAATTATCAAGATAACATAAATCTGAAATAAAAAAGGAATACATTGAAGTTAAAATTACACACACAGAGACACACACACACATGTTCCAAATTATTTCCCCCAAAATGTTTTATATCATGCTGGCCAGATATATGTGAATAGGACCACTGGATAAATCAATCCTTCCCCCCCACACCAAAAAAAAAAAGATTATGACCAACTAAACAATATTGGAAATATTTCATGATAATTATTTTTTCCTTAGTTATTTTCTCCATTTTAATGAGATCCTGTTCCGGGCAAAAGACAAGCTATGGATTCCCCATGTCCATAAAATATATTGAGGGTTTAGATCACAGGCAGAAATAGCAATAATAAATCAATCAAGTTTAAAATTCTGGCCTAAATTTCTTCTGGGCCAAAAGATGGACAAGAACAAAATTGGACCAGCTGATACGGTTACTGGCTAAAGGAATAGTACTGGCACCTTGAATTATCTGATCCCCAATAGGGTGAGCAGGAGCATTTTCTAATTGCTGACGGTGTGATATCCCTGAGATGTTGTGAGTTTACATACCTAACGCACTGCCTTCTGCCGAGCTGTGAAGACCTGGCTCTGCCGGCGGGCGTAGAATTGATGACTCCCTTGTAAGAATGGTCATATGTCTGTTTGTATGACTGTGTTGTTTAATAGTTTCTAGTTTCTTGAATGGGGAAGAGAGGCAGGGTATAAATATTATTATTGTTGTTGTTTTTATTGTTAATAATAATAATAATGAGGAGGAGGAGGAGGAGGAGGGAAGAAGAAGAAGAAGAAGAAGAAGAAGAAGAAGAAGAAGAAGAAGAAGAAGAAGATTCCCAAGTAGCAAGAGAGGAACCAATTTTTGAAGAATCTGGAAGCATCTGTTCTAGACCATAGGAAACAGAGCTGACAAAATATTTGAAGAGCAAGAGACCCGCAAGAACAGGAGAGAAAGATGCCACTTAGAAGTTACCTTTTCAGAAGCTCATATACATTTTAAAAGCCAGGATGCTTGTTTTGACTAGGGATGCAAAATTCAGAAATTGAACATTCTATTACTCTTCCAAACCATGTTTGGGATTATATCATTCCCCAGCTGAACCACCAGAGTGCCGGGGTGAGTTCCTATCACACCAGCTCCTGCCCATCCAGCACTTTGAAAATGGATGACTGTGAGTAGAGAGATGGGTACCATTTTGGTGGACACCTTATTGTGGGCACAAAAGGAGCCCCCAATCAGGTGTTCCCTGGGCAGTGGTGATTTGACCATCTAATCCTTTCAACCCAGAAGCATCTCAGTGATTCTGAGATGAATGGAATGGGACTGGACCACCAAACCACCATAAGGAAGGAAGAAAGGAACATATAGATTTCGCAACAAATCTATTGATATAGAAGATGACTAAGCTGAGCCTTAAAGAGGAGTCAAATGCATCATGACCAGGGGGGCCTTCAAACAGGTTCGCCTGTTGCATCAGCTGTGACCCTTCCTGGACCAGGGGGCACTACATACGGTTGCTCATGCCCTTGTCA
>JANHGC010002942.1:105619-119242 GCA_027560395.1 Boaedon fuliginosus | reverse complement strand
ACTCTGACAGAACAGCTGCGCAGTGCGCTTTTGACAGCCATTCGGAAAGCACGCCCACGAAGCGGATAACCAGCGAACCGGTAGGAACCCATCCCTGGATATACTGCACTGAACAAAGGGGAGATGACTAATCAGATATACTGCACTAAACAAAGCATGGGGAGAACAGGGCATTTAGGGTTTAACACACTGGGAGACTCAGACTAGCACACCAGTCTTGGCCTATTCACTTTTGTTTCATTCAAAAGTTGGAACTAGGTGCTTCTGCTTTCACTTCTGTAAAACAGTGGCTGGCTTGAAACAGCAGTTCCTCCCATTGAGACATATTGGTTTGTACTGGGTAGAAACTCCCCTCCCCCAAAGAATTACCCAATAGAGGAGCTGAAGAAGCTGGCTGGATGAGAAGCGAAACATCTTCAAAGAAAAACCAGGAAGTCTAGCGACCTCTTGGAAAAGCACTTTAGGGATTACCAAATCAAGGGTGCAAAATTCCCCTTGGCCGACCTAGAGTCTGATCCCAGAATTCCCCAAGCAACATGCAAGCTGGCCCGGAATTCTGAAAGTGAAGGTCAATATATCCTAAAATAACCAATATTGACCACCACTGCTCTCAACCATTAAATAGCCAGCCCTAAGGAAGAAATAGGCGGGTCAGGGCATCCACTGTTCTGACTGACGAGTTAAATTGGCCGAAGGAAAAGAGCGAAAGCTGGAGCGGAGTTAGCAGCCCTGAGCAGATACAGACTTCTCCTTTCTTGAGGGCTGGACTAGATGACCTTAGCGGCCCCCTCCCCATCCTACGATTCCCCGGGGATTTCTGGGGGAAAGAGCCGCTTTTCTCCGCCCGCGACGACTCACAATTCCACCATCCACTCGCCCTGCAGCAGTTCTTGCCACGCTCCGTCAGTCAGTACTTTGACTCGATTCCTGCGGGGCAACGCGGGTCCCGGTACTATAAGCAGCAGCAGCAGCATCGAGGCGAGCGCTATCCAGGCAGACCTCGCCGAGGAGGCACGGAGGGGAATAACGACCGCCATCATCTCGGACCACTTCCGCCTTGGCAGGGCGCCAGGAAACCAATCAGAAAGGATGCCGGGAAAAGGGGCGACTCATCCCTGGGAAGAGACCAGGTCGCGTGCTGGCGGGCGTTTCCTCGCTTCCGCTGCCCATGGTTACGGGCGGGGGGGGGTGTCTTTTCCTCCCCCGCCCTTGATTGATTTGGAGAACAGCGAACCGATCGGCGGCTCGCCTCTATTCTTGCGCCCCGCCCTCCGCCCCTGCTTTGGAGCGGCTTTCGTGATAAGACTCGGCTGTTGCGCGTTGGCCCGCTTTCCAAGGCGACAGAAGTCCAGCGCCAGACGGATTGAAATGAACCCGGGAGCTGCTTATGACGAGCTTTTTCCTTTCTTTCTCTCAAAGGAATAATAAAAACACGACATGTTTTTGAAATAACATTCCCCGTGTTGTTGTTTTGTTTATTTAAACACCTAGGGATGTCATTCCTTCCTCGATGGATAGGGCACTTTTTTGGGGGGGGGGGGGCTTGGCTATTATGGCTAGTAAAAATGGAGTGATGTCAGAACCCTCTCAAAACCTTTCTGCGCCGAATTAACAGGAATCTCCTGCTCATGGGTGGCTTGGGATAGGTGACTGGTATTCAACCTAATGTATTTGGAAAGGGTTAAAAAAAAGGTTCAGGGAGGCAGCTTTCTGCTTCACATCGCATCCTCATCGCTCTTTCAGTCGAAGAGGATAAATGGAACAAAGCAAGATAAGAGGAACTTGGGCTGAGGAAAACTAGACCCCTCTACAGGTTGTCCTTGCTTAGTGATTGCCTCCTACATGGAGGGTTTGCAGTGACAAAAAAAAAAGTAATTTTGGAACCAATCCTGGCATTTAAGATCTTCACGGGTATATAAAGCAACTGAGTTGCTAATAATTCTAGGTGTGGTTGCAACAGGAAGACTGTGTAAGGGAGTAGTCTTAAGAAATTTAATTTGAATGAGACATTTAATTGGGCACTCCACCCATAATACCTAAATAATGTTCATCTTCTGAGAGCAAGTTTGTTGTGGTAGGTACTAGAGTTTATCGTAGAGCTATTGATAGTCCTCAACTTACAAGTTCAATGACCAAAGTTAAAATGGCACTGAAAAATGTGACGATCGTTTTTCACACCACCATTGCAGCATTCCCACAGCCGCATGATCAAAATGCAGGTGCTTGGCATGTATTTATGACTTGCAGTGTCCTGGGGGATCATGTGATCACCTTTTATGACCTGAGGAGGAAAATCAATGGGAAAACCAGATTCACTTAACTGCAGTGATTCAATTAACAACTCTGGCAAGAAAGTGCTAAATTGGGACAAAATTTACTTAACTACCTTGCTTAGCATCAGAAATGTTGGGCTCAGTTGTGGAGGACTAGCTCTAAAAGTGAAGGACTACCTCTAGTACAAAATGAAAGCTGGTTTTTGCTCATAAGGCTTGCTGTTCTGGGATGTATTTTGTGTATATTTAAAAATTCTTTTTCTAGAATTTCACTTTTGTTCCTGCTGAGATAAATTATTCACCCAAATTTTTGTAAGTCAGGTATTTAATATCCTATTTTCTATCAAATTATATCTTGTTTTAGTTTTTGATTTTTTTTCTCTTTTAAGGGGTATGTGCGCCGCCTCGAGTTCCCTGTCATGGGGAAGAGAGGCGGGATATAAACCTAATAAATAATAATTTACATTCCACATTAAGCATAATGAGGCCAAAAATTTAGAAAATATAATACCTAATTCGGGACCATCCCTTTCACTTTCCAGTTGCACTTGTAAAGGTTTTTGTGTATATTCATCCTGTCACACCCATTTGTATTATCTCCAGTGTTTTGATTTTTTCTAAATGTTCTCTTGCTTTCTGCACAGAATTCAGTTAAAACCTATGTTGTTTGAAAGTAAAAATCATTCTTCCAGTTTGTTCCATCAAAACGTATTGTTTTTCTATTAAAGTCTATCTGTCAGAAAGAAGCACTGTTTTCTTTGATGCAGGATTTTAATCAAATTTCTTTAAGGACAAATGCGTCTGTATTATTAATCTTCAATCTTGCATTAAAATACTTCTACAGAACTTGGTCTCTTGTATTCTTCCTAACAAAATGGAGCAAGACACCCCTTCTTAGTTTTGCAAATTCTATTAACTTTGTCATTTTTTGCCTGTGCATCCTCTTCATCTTTTCATCTCTCCATTAATAACTTTTGTCTTACTTTTCAAAAATTGTTTATCATTTGTTTTACATGTCTGGTCACTTCTCTCTTCCAAAGCTTTTCATTTAGTACTAAATGATTCAGAAGTTGTTTTGTGTAAACATTCTCTGAAGCAATTCTGATGTAATTCCTCTTTGTACAAGTTGTGCTAACAATTCCCATTCTCTTGTTTTTGCTGCTCTTCTGGTAATTGTCATTCTAATTTTGAAATCCAGAAAGGAAAGTGTCACAGTGACAAGAGGGAAAGTAAAATGCAGGGTCCCCCCACTTTTTTTTTTTGCTTTGTTTTTCTGCATCTTTGATACATTCATCTAAAATGGGACTCCATAGTTGCAGTCACTGTCACAACTTGGTTCATATCTTTATTCTGTAAAATCTACCAATTGTCTACGTTCTTAATGTTAAACAAATAATAGGCTCATGAAAGTCAGATCTGTTTGCTTGTTTAATTCCAATATTTTTAAAAACTTTCACCAAATTTAATATTCCAAAGCTACTGTCCCATTTATCCATTTTTAACAATTCCTGTTAAACTTTTTGTTGAAAATTTAAATCTTTTATATCCTTTTCCCCTCCCCCCTCCTTCTTTATCCAAAAAGAATGTTGACTTATTAACTGGTTTTCTTTTATCCTGCCTCTCTCTAACTGTAAATTGATTACATGCAACTGTGATTATGAAAGTGATGCTTTTCCAAATCTTATGTCCATTACAGGCTGCATTATGAATGTGAGCTTGATCGAAATCCCCCAATCCCCCCAGTAAAAGTGTGTTTACTAAATAATATTTCACATTTATCTGTCGTATTTAAAGATTAAGATAATCAAGTTAGATATTTAAGAAAGTGCAACCAAACGTTTTTTGCCTTCATAAATTTATTTAGTAAACAGTGCACATTCAAATGAAATACTATAGCAATAACAACAGAACATGACCACATTTAGCAAACAAAGGAGAAAATTATCTGGTGGCTTCCTACTCAATTACCATCTTTGTAAAGAAAGATGGCAGAGAGAGAAAGAACATAAACTCTTGCTGGTAGGCGAATGCAACATAAAACAACACTGCCTGTCCATAATAAACCCCTCTGTGCAAGTCAGAATCTTACCAAAAGCTACTGTGCATGAAGGTTTAGAATTGGGTCACAGAAGTGAAAACACAAAATAGCATGTAAGGCAAAGAAAAGGGATTATTTCTCAGTTCTTTTATGAATGAAAGGGGATTTAAGGCAAATAGGAGAGTGAGCTCCTATTCTGTCATAGAATAGGAGGAGTTAACAAATGAACCTTGGTAGATGGGGTAGAAGAAAAAATAGAAATAGGCAGAAGACTGCCTAGGTTTGCCACACAACAAAAATATTTAACCACTGCGAGGCTCCAATCTTACACTGTAGCTGACATATCTCCAGGAACCCTTTTATACCATTTAATATTTCTTGACTGAAGGAAAGACCCAGCCAAGATGCCAACTTCTCTATCTCTCATAAATATTCATTTATCATGAATGGAAAGATGTATTAATGAGAAGAAAAATTCCTCTATAACTACAGATGCTGGCACTGGAAACAGTGTCTGGTTCTGGAGTTGTGCTTTCAAACAAAATTACAGGTAGTCCTTAACTACATTTGCTTAGTAACCATAAGTGATGACTTACGACCATTCCTCATACTTATGACTGTTGCAGTGTCTCCATGGTCACATGCTCAAAATTTGGGTGCTTGGCAACCCATATCATTTACAATGGCTGCAGCATCCTAGGGTTACATGACCACCATCTGAGACCTCCCCAGCTGGCTTCCAAGAAACAAAGTCAATGGGAGAAGCCAGCTTCAGTTAATGACTGCAGTGATTTGCTTAACGGCCAGAGCAAAAAAAGATCATAAAATTGAGCATAACTCAGTTAGCAACCACCTCATCCCAACTGTGGTCGTAAGGTTGAGGATTACTTGTATTAGCTATGCATATAATGCTACCCTATATTACCTATGTACAAAGCTGTGGGTTATTTTTCTTCCAAACTAAAGAAAAACCTAAAAATAAACAGCCAGGAAATGTTAAAGTGCTTTTGCTTAATCATTAAGTAAGTCACTTGAATGGTTCTGTGGAACTGGATGTTAAGGTAGGTACTATTTTAGGAAAGGCTTTCTCTGTAATGCTGAGCTATAAGCAGCTTATTGCAGCCTACAAATGTTAAAATTGGTTGCCCAATTTATCTACACTTGAGCAGTTCAGTGAATGGTGACAGAGAAGTGACTATGATGAGTTTATTTAAATATATTATTCCCTGTATTTGCTACAGAGATAGTATCTAATGCACTAGTGAATTAATCTAATTGTGACTAAAATAGCTATTTGTGCCTTACGTTGTTCTTAATACAGATGGTCTACATAATTAAAGCAATCAACCAAATCTCCTTATGGACAAATATCAAGATAGACTAAATCAACAATGTCCTTAGGTAAACTGCACAATAAGGGCTACCCTCAAACTGCCTGGAGATTACTAATAAGTCAAAAAGTGCTATATTTAGAGTAACTGACTTCTTACTGGGTACATGCCATCACCCAAAAGGGGTGCTGAAGAGTATCAAATATTGTCACGATCTGCGATCCTTTTCTTTTAAAACAGAAGCAAAAAACGTCCTTAACTCTGATGTTCAGATTTGCCAGTCAAAGCAGTTTGAGTGGATGCTTTGCAAAACATGCATGAACAAGGCAGATAACCAGGTGAACTCTTCTTAAGTCCTTCAGCTACAATGGGATTTTTTTTTTAGCATTTTCCACTCCGTGATCACTTTTCTCTCTCTCCTTGTTCAGAGCTGTTTCTGTCTGATTCCCAAAATCTCATTATGTGAGCAACTTTTCAACTACCAAGCGTCAATATATTTTTTTCTAAATTCAAAGGCAGCTTGAAGAAAGACCTAAAACAAAAAACTTTGCATTTTTGCGAATGCAATCTGAATAGCCGTTGATCCACAACAAGCATTTGCTTCTACTGTCACATAGCATTGCTTTCTTCAGAATCCAGATCTCTCAAATGAGTTTCACTGAAATGAATGAGAATGTCCTAAGCACACAATTCCATGCATTTAAAAAAAATCAATGTACATGTTGCATTATGCTATTATTGCTGCATAATAGGTATCAACTAGCATATTACAAATTGCTTGTTTCATAGTTAGTTGCTTCAAAACTCTGCTTAACTTCACAAATATCTAAACAAGAGTTTTAGGATTTGATAACATCTTCAAGTGTTGGTAGAAAAATGATGTTAACTAGTTTAAGAAATGTGCTCTTCTGGTTTTAATTAGAACATTGATTAGCTCATGGAAGAAGAAGAGCTTTTGCAGCTTGGTTAGCTGCCATTCTTTTTACAGAGCACAAGTTACTAGTCCATAATCTCCACCTTTCGTGTAAAAGGCTCAAAATACAGGTCAGCCACACATCTTATTATTGCATGTTTGTGAACACTACCAAAAATCATGCTAAAGGGGGATGAGGAGAAATGTACTTCCAAAGGGAGTAAAGGCAGACAAGAATAAACTGAAGTACAACTCTTTCGACAAAACAGAAATATATATTTAAAAATACCTGAAAGAGAAACTGCAGAAACAGTTTCGATTATCTATGTTAAATAATATTAAAAAATAAGGTCATGCTTTGTTCTCTTAGAACTTTAACAGTGAGTTTCAGGATGATCTATCGGTGACCAAATTTCAATTTATTAGAGGAATTGTCTTGTTTACAGAACAATCCAATCACTACTAAAAAGTTCTGCTCAGTTCTAGGATATCTCAAAGCAATGTTTGGAGGAGCTGCTAAGAATGCAGAGATAACTATCCAGTATTGATCATTTTTTAAGGAGGAGAACTATCTCTAAGGAAATTTCATTTATTTCATTTCATTTATTAGATTTATACCCCGCCTCTCTTCACCCAAAAGGGAAACTCGAGGAAATCAATACTCCATTCTCTAATCTGTTCAGGATTCTGTTCACCAAACATGCTGATCTACAAAATATTAGCATAAGAAAAGTTTGATAAATTTCACAGGTATAGAAAAGAAAAATAGAGTTATATTTCAATTTAGTAGCTATCATTACATATCCTGCAGATCACCAATGACAAAAAATGTAGTCAAAAATTTGCCTTAAGTCCAATGCTGTACATATTCAATCAATCTCTCTTAATATTTCTAGCAATCTCAGCAATCTAATTGTTTAGCACCATGTCAAAGTCAGTACACACTGAAAATTTGGTTGTACATTCTTTGTAGTCACTCGTGGGCTACATGCCATAAATTTATGCACAGAGATGGAAGATATTTCTTTCTGGAACATTTACATGGGTGCTGGCATATCATTATGCATTATTTTAATAAAACTCAAGCCACATGGGCTTTCTCTACCAGCTTAAAAGCTGTAGGTTTTCAGATAAAGGGCCGAAGCGTTACCTTTTAGATGTACAGACAGGTCCAAATAGTATAAGAATAAAAATAAAACTTTTAAATGCATTGAGCTGAAAATAGCTATCCATTCTTATCCTCCAGTAAATTATCCCTCCACTCCAAAAGGAGGAGGCGTATTAAGTGCAGATAAACAAATTACAGTATCAGATATTTACAAAACCTGCGTAATGGGTGGAGGGGAAAAAGCAGCCCTTTTAACTGTTCATAAAAAATGTGAAGCAGTCATGGTCTCTATGTAAATATGGAAACAGACATCTAGTAAGATTGTGCAACACAGTCAAATGATCCCACCCCTTTAGCAATATTACCTATGCCAGTCACAGGAAGAGAAAGATCAAAGCTCTGAGTTTGGGAGTTTCTTTGCCTATTGCAGGCAGCACAGTGCTTCTTTTATCAAGATAAATTATTTCAGATCAATAACAGTGTGCAATTCGGATCCCCATTAGAAAGACAGTTCCATATTCCCTCCTTCCATTTCTTTCCTACCAACAATATCCGATTCTTATTTGGGGTTCACCTGCTTGCATTACTATTAAGTCATCTCTCCTTTCTCCCATCTTGAACAAATACAGCTTCTGCTTTGTACAGGTCGGGCATCTTCAGTGCTACTTGCGTCCTCAAGTGTATTCTTCAAAGTGCAGTCAAGCCAAAATTACAACGGCAGTACATCATACCAGCAGTGTCCTGCCAGTTATCAGATATAGGGTCATATTTCTGTACGGTATTAAGATAGGACGATCCTGAGTGTCCACCAACTACATAAAGATATGTATCAATTATAGCTGCACCAACTCCTATTGGAGAAGATAAAAAGAAAGTATATTTATATATTTAACATTACAAATTCATGTCCTTTTCATGAACAAAACATGCAAATTAACCCCCCCTCCCAATTTAAATAATTGTTAAAGAGCTTGTGGTTGTTAGGAGGAAAATGGGATGCAGTATTGCATATGTTCACCATCTTCAGTTGTTTAAAACAGGCAAATGAAAACCTATTCATCACCATCATCATGAAAGCTATAATGTGGAGGGTGAAAAATGTCCAAAGGTCAGATGTTTTCTTGAGGGAGGGGAGGAACAACTATAAAATTATCTCTTCAACTCATCTCTTCACTGCCTTTCTCTATCATGCAGCCTAGCAAAAGACAATAGTACAGGAAACTCAGAATAGAAATGGCCAGATATTACTCTAATATCATGAAAATGGGTTAGGCAGAAAACGTTTTCTTGAACAAATTTTAGGCCTCCAGGTCAGGCTTTTACTGCCAGAGTGCTTTGGCTGAGGAAGAAAACAGCAATTTATCCTTGAAAATATGAGTTGAAATAGCCATATTTCTAGAATTAAGGATCTAATAAACGAGATGTTGGGATAACAGCTCTGAGGACCCTGTCCACTTCCCCAAGTTCAACAGTCAAACTCTCCCAAATAACCAGGTGAGTCTCTAATGCAGGGCTGTCAAACTCACGTCATCAGTGGCATCGTGTGACGTATCAGAACTTTCCTCCCCTTTGCTAAACCGGGCATGGGCGTGGCTAGCAGGTGATGCATCCAGCCTGTCGGCAGGAGTTTGACAGCCCTGCTCTAATGGATCTGCTCCACGCTTGGTTTCTAATTGAGAACGGATCCAAGGAATTTTGTCTGCAAGATCCTTGACAAATTCCTCCATGTGATTTCCTACTTGCAACAGAGGAATTGAAGACTATGTGCATACTGATGGGATTTGGGAGAGTATATGTTCTGGTTAGTCTGGGGTTCTATCTTTTCTCCTTTTCTTTTTTGAATGCTATTTCAAGACAGTAAGAAAAGGATGCTGGCATTGTTGAACTGAATGAAACTGAGGTCATGGGAGAGGCCTCTCTGAGTGTGTCATGTTTGTTTGGTGTGGTACTTGGTGCTTTGGAGTGTGTGAACTGATTAGTTACAAGCTTTCTCTCAGCTTGGAAGCTCTTACTGCTAAACTGGATGCCAGGCTGAACAGAGAGAGAAGTCCTGTCTCTGCCAAAGTGTATGCCTCATGAGTAAGAAGCTGGCTAGCCAGCTGGCTGCTCTCTCTCCAGAATTGCTTCAGCTGTGAACATTTAGAATCAGAGGAGACCTCACAAGTCACCTATTTCTGGTATCATCCTTCCTCCTGGTCATTTCTCTTGTGTGCCTATTTCTTCATAAGCTCAGCCTCCCTTTGGACTCTGTAAAATTTGCCTGCACTATGCCTGTTAGCTGCAAGGCCAGGACAAGAAGGAGGGGAGGATGTGGTATTTCCAGAGGAAGATTTACTTTTACAGACTATGCCTTATCGTTTGCTGAGATTTGTTGTGACCCTAACACCTGAGTCAAATAATAAAGTAGCAGGCTGGAAATAAGGGTGATTCTGCATCATAAGCATAGTGTTATGTTTGCAAATTCAAAAATATGGAGTAGTTCCCAAACACATAATTCCCCTACAGGGAGAGGATCCATAAAGATAGAACTAGAAGAGTACTAGAAGGGGGGGGGGGTATCAGATTAGCTGGATTAACAGCTAAAAGATCTAGAATGGTAGCAAATGAATACCTAAGCAATGTCTCATTCACCAAAATGTCTAACTCTAAAATAGACAAGCTATATTTTCCATGCTGAAATCTATATTCCCATAAAACTAAGCTTACTTTATTTAATGGTCCAAAACTTTATGCCACCATCTTTATTAATATATAATGACCATGTTCTTTTTGCTTTCAGAGAAAAAAAAAGAAATGCAGTCTTTGGTTGTAAAAAGTTTGCCTTGTGTCCTAAGTTACTGATGATATCAATGTTTTCAAGTAAATCTCTCTCTTCCTTTTTCCAGGGTTATTTTGGTTTATCATAGCAAGGATAAGGTGTTTTTTTTTTTAGGGAAAGACAACTGAATAGCACTTTGAGGCATTCTTACACGATATCCCATCTGCATAGAAGTAGCACACTACTGTTCAGCTGAATGTTTTTTTTTTTTCCGTTCAAAGTAAGACTTAATTGCTCCCAAAGTGACATGAAAAAAGAACAACAAAATTCAGCTGAAGAGGAGCAGTTTAGATAATAAACGGAGAAGTTTATTACCAGTTCGGGGTTCCTTCATCGGATGACAAACAGTCCATTGGTTTTGGTGTGGATCATACCGCTCAATGCTGGACAAGTGAGAAACACCATTATGCCCTCCAACTACAAAAATGAAGCCCAGTATAACCCCAACACCAAAGTTTATTCTCTTGTCTGCCATTGGTGCAACTGCTTCCCAGGAGTCCTTGTTGGGATCATAACATTCCACACTGCAAATGGAAACAAACAACAGCATTTAATGATCAGAATTTCTACTGATTATTGCAAGTTAGTACTGTAGCTGCGTTCATGAGGGATAACCAGCAAGTTGCAATTCCCACATGAATGCAGCTTCCGTGGCCTCTTGAGATAGTGTATAATACAACTTATAGGCAAGGTACATAAAACTCTACAGAAGGGCTGTCAAACTCCCTGCCTATGAACCAGATGCGTCATGTGCAGGCCATGTCCACCCCTGGTTAAGTCAAGGGGGAAATGTTGTGTTACATTACGTGACAACATGATGACGTGAGTTTGACACCCCTGCTGTATAGTCAAGATGGAAATCAGGGACCAAAAGGAGAGAAGAATTGAATATGGCTTAGGGTATAAAACAAAGCAACTCTTTTTTAAAGCAATGGATGTATGACAATTATACAATTGAGGAGATAAAGGGAAGTAAGGAATTTAGTTACAATACAACAATACCAAAAAACCCCAAATCCTAATCCTAGTTTAATGCAATTGAGTTGCATGTCCTTTTTTCGCAGTAAATTTAGTAACCGGTCAAAGTTACAATGGAACTGAAAAAAGTAGCTTATGATCAGTTTTCACACTTATGACCATTACAACATCCTCATGGTCACATGTCCAACATTCTGATGCTTAGCAAATAATTCATATTTATGATGGTTGCCGTGTCCTGGAATCATGTGATTACCACCTGCTACCTTCTGACAAGCAGTCAATGAGGAAACCAAATTCATTTAATTTAGCCCGAAATTTTGGGCTCAATTGTTGTCATTAAGTCAGAGATGACCTGTGCCATGGACATTTCCACACATAGCAAATGAAGTGTGAAACAGAGCTAAAAAAATCTGTAAAAGGGTAGGAAATGTAGAACAATAAAGAGACTCAAACATTTGCCGGTAGCAGTATAAAGGCAGGAAAATTTTGTATCTGATGTAGCCCAAGCAAACAGGACTGCCTGATTTTGCTCTACATCCATCACCTGCACAGACGGTCCATCATGGATAGGATTCTATAAATCCATTCCCTAGATTACCACCACCCCGCCCCCCCAAAAAACCCCACCTGTGCAGTCACATGCACCACAACTCTCTTTTGTCCTTGCCCAGGCAAAATTTCAGTGAACTGCAACAAACGGGGCATTTTTCTAAATGCCTTTCCTCTGGGTTTCTATAAAAGTCCAGAAGGAATGAAAAGGAACTTCTTTTTCCTATGATCTTTGAAAAAGAAGAACAGAAAAACAGTGTTGGAAGGGACCTTGGAGGTCTTCTAGTCCAGGCCCCTGCTCAGCCAGGAAACCTGCGGGTGGGAGGGCCCTTTTCCCGACCCAACTGACGGGAGGCGTGTGCACATGTGCGGTGGGGCAACAGCTCGTGTGCCCGCAGAGAGTCCTCGGCGCGCCATCTCGGGCACGCATACCATAGGTTCGTCACCACAGTTCTAGGTTGTTTCTCTAAAATAATACGGTATGACTTATTACTTTAGATCCTGGCATTCTGTTGCTCTCTAGCTCAGCAAGCTAATGTTATCCCCAAATAATAATTAAAAAATTGCAGCCAATGGTCTGTTTATAATCCTGGCAACACCCCTCCTTCTCCCCACCAAAAAAACCGTAGCATTTGGGAAGCACAAAGCTTTCTTTCTTTCGTCAAACAGGCCATAAATTATGCTCCTTCATTTACCCAAGAACTTTCAAGCTATCTTAGTATTAATCCCATACAAATCACATGCTAATTTATGTTCTGCTAGATGACTGTGGTGTTATTTTTCCAAATAGGAAAGAGGCTTGAACATTATACAGCAGCAGTGTTATTCCATGTTTGTTATGGTCTTTACATAACCAAGTTTTGATTAAGTTTTAGAACAATTTTAACTTTCAATTTAATTTTTTATTAATGAGGATTGCCTATTATAAGTCTGCAGAACGGACTGGGCTAGAGTTAAATGACATAAAAGTCTACTGTAGTTGGGCTCTAATTTTGTCTTTAATTTGGGGAAACTTTGCTCTAATTTAAATTACCACGCTGTATTCATATTATGCTCTTACCCATGATTAATTTAACTATTGTTTCCCTAACATTTTAGAAAATTGGATTAACACAGCACACGCAACAATAAACTAGCCTCAAGCGCATTTACACAACACACTTGTAAAAAATGTGGCTAGCATTTCAGTGTAGTGTTATTTCAGGAATACAGCCCCCGGCTACAGTAATGAAATTATGTTGCTCTATGCAAGGCTGGAATTAATCTTACATCATCAACCAGTTGCTCTCATTAAGGGAGTTTTTAGTTAGAATGAAAGCTTGGTTTCTGACATGAGCGTGAACGTGACCAATAAATACCATAACATGATTTAAGACCGAACCAAATATATAATTTCTCTCCAGGTTTTGAAAAAAACAACAACCCACAAGTATTATTTTGATGAACAATCCCAAGGAATTCCTTAGACAAATTACCTAAAGCATGAAATTAAGGAGGCATTGTTACACATCGTTACAATAATTAATATGGTAGAGCAGTGGTTCTCAACATTCCTAATGCCGCGACCCTTTAATACGGTTCCTCCTGTTATGGTGACCCCCAACCATAAAAT
>JANHGC010002942.1:79700-92256 GCA_027560395.1 Boaedon fuliginosus | reverse complement strand
TCTGGGTCCTCATTTCACCGACCTTAGAAAGGATGGAAGGCTGAGTCAACCTTGAGCCTGGTGGGATTTGATCTGGCAACCTGCTGAACAAGTCAGCAGAGACTGCAGGGCTGCATTTAACCACTGCGCCACCGAGGCTCTTTTACTTACTCGTCTTATTGGACAGATTAAATTTTCTTAGGGTTCTCTAGAGGATTAAATTAAAATACTGAGAAAAGAACCAGTTCCTTTGTCTTTTTTAAGGAGGCGCAGAACCCCCCCTTCAGTAGAAAGGTCTGTGTCAGGATTGTTTGGCCTATTCCAGATAGAGTGTTTTATCAATAGCATTATTTGCAGAGTGAGCATCATTTCCAGATAGGAAACTTCGTTTTTGCCCTTTTATCCTTTCCTTTTCCTGAAAGGGAGATAAGAAAAATCCCTGTTAAATTTGCAAACAATGGACCTGTGTCACCTTTGGCTGTTATGGGGCCTCTCAAAAGCACCAGTTGCTTTTTTTTTTAATGAAAAAAGAATTAGAAAAGATTCAAGCAGGATCAAAGACATGTAACGTAAATACATGGCTAACAGACAAATTGTAACATTCAAGGAAGCAAACGTGGGATCTGAAATGTCAGGATTAGTTTTTCAGCTTATTATTATGCTACTCATTGATGTTCCTCATCAGTTCTCTTAAGTGTGCTTGCATTTTGAAAGAAAACAAAGATCTAAAGGAACCGAATGCAGATTTCTTCCTTATGCTTCCCTTATCTTGAATATTTTTTTTTTTTTGCATTTTCGTACGTTCACATTCCCTTCAGACACATGTTGTTTGGATTTGTCTTTCTTAAAAAATAATGCACTTTTAAAATTGTGTGTTGACACCTAAATAGGCTGTTTGGTTTGCGATGAGCGAAGAGGTCCATCACCCAACAATAGGCTTTGCATGGCTGCTCCTGTTGAGAGTAAGGGCATGATCAATTGTGTTGACTTGTTCATCCTTGTGAGAAGAGATTGCAGAATTGTGCAAGGATAGGAATATTTATTTTGACTTCCTTAATTATGACTTGCATTTTGCTTCCTCTGTAACGGTTCACTGTTTGATAGCACCAAAAAATTACCCCAAGATCCCTTCTTTTAATGGTTTTTGTGAGGCTGTGGTGCTTAGACAGAAATTTAGGAATAGTTGGGTACATGGATGGATGTTTCTTAGCTTGAAGTGGTGGTAGAGTTAGACCACTTTGTCAAAGTTAGGCTCTTAAGGCTGGGTTCTTCAGTCTTGGAAAGTTTAAGAGATGTGGATTTCAGTTCCAAGAACATGGGGAGCTGAAGCCCAGACCTCTTAAACTTCCCAAAGTACAGGTAAACCTCAACTTATGACACCAATTGAACCTAAAATTTATGTTAAGTAATACATTTGCTAAGTGCATACTTCTACGTTTTTAAATGAATTTTTAGAATTTTAAATTAGATTTTTTTAAAAAAAACCTGTGGTTAAATCTTTTACATTTTGAACATTTATACCAGGGGTGGATTTCTACCGGTTCAGCCTGGTTTGGGCGAACCATTTGTTCTCTTTGGCTATCAGTTCAACGAAGCAGTAGTTTGGGGGATGAGCTGGGCCCCTCTGTGTGCTATAGTTTAGTTCCTTGCTTTTTAAGCCCAGCTGGTCGGCATGGCAGTATGGATTGCCGCTCCTCAGCTGGTTTTGCAGCCCCATTGCAACATGCGCGCACGGTGAACATTTGGCGTGCGCGCAAAGCGAATTGGTTGTTGCACCGGTTTGAAACCCACCCCTGATTTCTGGACCTTAGTTTTTCTTACTCAGGAACTGGGCTACAGTAGAGCTGAGCAGCTTACTTACTGGCTGGCCACCACCAACCAGTTGGTTGTCTCTAACCAACAGTTATCTGGAAGCAGTTGTACAAATAAGGCATGCGGGGAAGAGAAGGGTTGAGGTGGCTGTGTGGTTTGTTTGTTTTATCGCCTTCTGACTGATCTTCCTGCAGAGTCATTTGTGTAAGTGGGAGGGTTTCGTTCTTGGATTTCCAAATAATTGTTCTCTACAATTGCAAGCAATAGTGGGCTTTTGGAAATCCAGAACAGAAGCTGTTCTTGCACGCATCTCTCTCTCTCTTGGAGGGATCATCAGTTTGACAGTGAGTTGTTTGCTCTCCCTCTTCTGTCCCTTTTGCTTCAGAAGACAGTTAAACTCTTAATTTACCTAAGACTTACATTAGAGAGAGGATGCTAGAGTTAGTTAACACTGATTATTTAACATTCCTCTGTTGACCTGTGCTCAGTCTGTAAGTTTGATTGGAGACGTTTGCTTTTACAAAGGGTTAGAGAGGCTTGACAGAAGAGGAATTTGTCCCAATCTGATCCCAGTGCTATATTACTGAGAACAAACAGCTGAGATAATTTAACAATGAAGACAGAGTTGGACTAGTCCTTGCCAAATCTGGAAGCAGTTTGTCATTTCCATTTTTTAAAAATTCCCTGTCAAAATTTGTGAGTAGCCTTCCATCCAAATACCAACGTGGTCCAACTGTCCAACTTCACTTTTTACGATCAGCAAAGGTTGGCTGGGTGTTACTTAGGACATGCCTCCATCCGAGGCTTTTTTTGCTTCACAAGAACCCACAATAAAGATGGAATTGTATTTTAATTTTAGCCATGCACAGTCAGTCTTTAAGAATCGGGCATAACTGGAAGAAAAAATAAAACCCTAAGCATTTCTCAACCTTGGTGATTTAAAAATAAAATGTTAAAATTTCAACTCCCAGAATTTCCCAGCCAATAGGTGTTTTTAAGTCCAGCCATCATTCTTCCATAAATAGAGCCTGAGTTTCTTTTCTTATAAAGGGAAAGAGGGCCAAATTGATTTGAAAGATTTGTTTCTGAAACTTGAGTCTATGATAGTTCATTGACAGAGGGAACTCAACAAGCTATTCTAAATCCTCTTGTTATAGGTGCCTTTCATGGATGCTTCTTATCAAGTGGTATCTATTCTATGATGCTTTGATCTCCCTGATCGTGTTTATTTGCACAAATGTCAATGTTAATAACCCTGAAAGAGAGATGGACAAATTACTGACAAAGCCAATTGTTTGGTTTTGTTTCTTGCTTGCAAGTACAGTAGTCTTGCCACTTGTGATGAATTGACATTTCTAAACAGCTGATTCTTGCTTGTTCCGGAGAAATTGCTGGAAATGGGGAATACATCAGAAAAATGTCAGTAAAAAGAATGATGCTTGTTCTCGTTTGCAGAGCCGTCACTGATAAAAGAGCAAAGTTCAATGCTTTGATTCTCCATAAATCAAACACTTTTGTTTGCATCATGTATTGTTTTTTTTAAAAAATGGGTTGTTTATGCATAGCATTCTAATGGATGGTAAAACTCAAGATCTTTTTGAGTTGGTAAAGTTCTCCATCCCAGCTTGATTTACTCAGCACTTGTGTCCCCATAATTAGCTGCTCTATTCAGTGGCTTCACAGCAGCTGCTGTTTTTCAATACTGTGAAGTTCAGATCTTAGACCAGAAATAACTGCAGCTAAAATTAAATGGTACTTATCATCCAGCTTTTTTTTTTTTTTGAATATCCAGATTACCATTGGTAGAAACTCATTTGTAGAGACAATGTAGAAAGCAGCTGCACTTAATTTTCAGGGGCTTTTGACTTTTAACTGCTAGATGTTTAGATTGCTTTGCAAAGGAACTTGTCCTTGCTTGTTTGCGTAAGATAAGATTGTATTGTATGACTTTTTGGAGAGGAGGAGAAGACAGATTTCAAAGTTGAATAGTTAACTTTGTGTTCTGTGTTTCTGTCTGTATCCTGAAACAATATTCTCTTCAGGATAATGTGCTGTAAAGCACTAGGGAGCTGTATAATAATTTTAAGGGCTATTGGTGTAGTGATGATGTTGATGTATGGACAGATTACAGAATAACACAGTTGGGAGGGGCCTTGGAGGTCTTCTAGTCCAACCCCCTGCTGAGGTAGGAAGACCTATACGATTTCAGACAAATGGTTATCCAATCTCTTCTTTAAAACTTCCAGTATTGGAGCATTTACAACTTCTGGAGACAAGTTGTTCCACTGATTAATAGTTCTAATTGTCAGGAAATTTCTCCTTAGTTCTAGGTTGCTTCTCTCCTTGATTAGTTTCCACCCATTGCTTCTTGTCCTAACCTCAGGTGTTTGGAGAATAGCTTGACTCTCTCTTCTTTGTGACAGCCCCTGAGATATTGGAACATTGCTATCGTGTCACCCCTAGTCCTTCTTTTCATCAAACTAGACATACCCATTTCCTGCAACCGTTCTTCATATGTTTTAGCCTCCAGTCCCCTAACCATCTTTGTTGCTCTTCTCTGCACTCTTTCTAGAGTCTCCACAGTTTTACCGTATATATGTCCATCCTTTATTACAGCAGTCCCCAATCTTTTTGGCACCAGGGACCAGTTTTGTGGAAGGCAATTTTTTCATGGACTGGGGTGAGTGGGTTAAGAAGAGCATGCAACCTGGATCCCTTGCATGTGCAGTTTACAGTAGGCTTCATGTTCCTATGAAAATCTAATGCCTAGTGATCTGAAGTGGTGATGGTAGCGCTGGGGAACAGGTGCAAATACAGATGAAGCTTCACTTACTTGCCTGCCCACTGCTCACCTCCAACTGTGCAGCCTAGTTCCTAACAGACCACAGACTGGTACCGGTCAATGGCCTGGGAGTTGGAGACCCCTGCTTTATTAGACCTCATCCCTGGACATTTCTTTTGTGTAGTGTAATGGAAGTGATGCCACTATATGGCAAGTATATGTTTTCCATATGATCATGCCCTTTTCCTTTCCTCATCTGTTTCAGACCTATTAATATTTGTGAGATGAGAAGCTATATAAATACCATATGATGTATAAATAAATAGAAAAAAAGTTCAATATCAAATTCAGTAGATAACACAATTAGGTAAAACTGACCCTGACTTTGAACAGTACTTTCTAAGTAGAAAGGTCATAAGATGCAAGTGCCTTAAACCTTCAGAATAATTTCCTATGTTATACTGATTATTAAAAATAAATCTTTGGATTTGAGTTTGGATAAGTTTAAAGAAAAGGAAATGAATATAATTTTCACAGTCTTTAATTTTTTAGCTAAGGTTTCTCAGGATTTGTAGAAGATTAATAATTACATTTAGGTACATTCCAATGAGCTCAGTTTTGTTACAGATTAACGTAAGTAGCCCCACAGCAGTTAAAGGAATTTGTGATGTCAGCATTGTTCATAGGAGGTCAGTAATAGTACGGACCAATACAGGAAACTAGCAGGTACAGAAATAAGTCTTTTGTGCTGATTTGTTTTTTTAAAAATCATATTTGTTTGATAAAGTCTAATATTTGTCATAGACTTGATGGTCTTTTAAGTTAACTTTCATTTCTGTATCTACTAAAATTTGCACTGTCCTAAGAACAGTAGAGGAGTGGCGTTATGGCCAGACTAAAGTGGCTATCAAATATTATCAGACTTTAAAAACTCAAATTAGTTAAAATATCCGTTTTGAAAACTTCAAATGTTTTCCTATACTATATCCAGGGTCTATGTTCTAGCAGTCCACTTTTTTCCTCTTAATTTTGCAAATGGAAAAAATATGTAAATTATATTATACTGTAGTACTATTTGTCTTTTCTGTCTGTTCCAGTGCTTGACATCAAATGATTTTCTTCACTCTCCAAAATTAAGAGCTTCTCAAGGTAAGGCAGTGAAATACTAAGTATGTATAGAGCTCTTAAGAACATCAAAGTCATTTATAGTGACAAGATGATATAATAGATGGTATAGCAGCAAGCGTTCTGCCACTCAGGTGCCTGTTCTGCCCTCTCCTCCATTCTGTTTTGTTGTGTGGCCTGAGTAAGACAAAACAAAGAACTGCTAAGTTACTCTGAAGTGTGGTGCAATTGAATGTTTTTTAACCTGTTTACTTAGTCATAGCTCAAAAGAATTAGATGTTTCCTTTTCCCCCCAATACCCTCACAGTCATCTTTAAAATGTTGGGAAAGGATTTGATTCAAGTAGTGAAAATAGAATGACACTGAGATGACAAGAACTTGTACTGCATTGATTGCCTAGTTATTAGAAAATATGAGAATATTTTTACTGTTTGTATATTAACTTAATCAAAACATTATTATTATTTTGCCTAGAAAGATGTAGGAGAAGATGATTCAGGGAATAACCCAAAGAAATACAGAATTAAAGTCAACTGAAATTTTAACTTGGGAAAATAGAACTATGGGATTTGTTTGTTTTAATAAGCAATGCAGCTGATTTTAATACTATATTTCTTGTTTTTTCCCACCTCTGAGTGACAACTGGACCAAATGGCAGATGGGTTTTGTAGATATAAAAAAGAGCCAGTGAAGAATGAGAATGAATATGGGATATGTAATTAGTATATTGATATACTAATTTAACTCTCTTAAACTCTTACACTAGTATTCTTTTGTAAAATACCTGTTGCCTTACTGTCCTGGTTAGAGTGATAAATGGCCACTAGAAATTGTAAATATTAAAATGGTCCAGCAGTGGAACAGTGGTCTTTGAAGGAAAATGCAATTAATTATATAATTATTAATGTATGCATTCACATGGCACATAAGGCTTGTGTATAATATTATCCTGTGGTTTACAACTCCCAGAAGTCACTGAATTCCATCTACCACTTTTGGGGAGCCAATGGAGGTGTGTAGAAGTACAAGACTACAAAATTTTTACTATCAGTTGATAGTTTTATAACACAAATCTAGTCAAGGACATTTCTTACAGTTTGTTCCAAATTTGCTAAGTAGGACAGAAAGCTGGAAATTTAAATTGGCAAGTAGTACTGGGGAGGAAATTTAAAGCTGATATGTTTTGCCTAGCATGTTAAAGAAAAATGTTTACAATGAGATCTTTATAATGATATATAGGCTGTCCTCGATTTATGACCATAATTCAGCTCACATAATTTTGTTCCCAGGCTTGATGATAATATGCTTATTGACGCATATATAGGTCCCTGTTGTATCTATATCAATTATCTTTCTGATTGGTTTAGTCCATGCTGCATGTTTCTTTGTAGTTATGTGCATTTAATTGCTTTTATTGTTTCAGATTTTGTAAAACCAAGCAGGGTTTAATAAAATGAACAGTTATTACAAATACAATAAATATTGTTAATTATCATTAAAAATTGTATTGGTGATTTCTTGTATCTCCTACTCTGAAAATTGTACCGATTAAAAGAGATATTTAAACAAATGTAACATTTTGATATGTACGAGGGAAAAGGGTTCTATCTTCTCTGTTCTATATAAGATATATTATTTTGTCTTACAAAAACACCTTGCTAGAAAATATTCAGAGTGGATTTTTACAGCTTTTTTTCATGCTGTCCTCTTTACACTAAAATACATTTTAAAATTTGAATTAAACTTGTTACTATCAATGGGACATGGAAACATATCTGGCTATCTTTTGTTTTTTTTGCTTGAAAGGTGTGATGGCCTCTCATCAGCCACATATTTCAGGAAAATCCAATCTACTTGGTTTCTCTCATAGCCGTGGGAAAAGTGGTAGTGTGGATTCTGATCTACAGTTTCTAGGACTTAGCAGTCCATGGCAAGATAAAGGTATTGAATAGCATGACTTTCCTGGATAGTATTCAACGTTCAGTGATAGTAGACTTCTCCTCATTACTTTTCTACTTCAGTTTGCTCCATAAGGGTTCTAGTATTCATAGATGTTCCATCAGTATTTCAGTTATAATAGGATTACATCAGCCATCCAAATAATTACAATACAGTATTAAGGTGTACAGATTTTGATATTTAGCCTAATTAGCTAGGTAACTCTTTCCCAGCACTGCAGATTAAAATCCTTAATCAGATTGATTTTACCTGTGCCAAGCATCATAACCACTAAGTTAAAGCAGCAGTTCTGTTCTTAAAATGTCTTGTGATGTCTGATTGGTTTCTGGTCTGCGTCTCTCTTAATCTTCAAATTTCTAAATTATGTTTTCATTTAATACTTAATTAACTCTTTGTTATTTTTGCTCATTATAACCTGTGTTGGGAAAACATACTTATTTTTTAAATAGTCTTAGATCTATCCTGTTATATAGATCAGGGAAATGCAGTTTGTAGTATTCCACATGTTGCCACATTCCAGTTGCCATTAGGCTTAACCATTATGAGTAATTATGAGAATTATAGTCCTGTAAGAGGTGAAGAGCCAACCCCCCTCCTTAAAATGTTCCAGGAAAGAAAAGTTAGCATAGCCTGGTTTAATATATGGACTAACAAGTACTAAAAACACTTCTGCTTGATAGAATTAGAAGCTCAAATAAAACTCTTCCATGCTCTTCTCCTTAAAGATTAATGATCAGACATGATTGCCAATGGTATTGTTTTTCCAGGATTATTTTATGCAAATTGTCTACTTTGTGTCTTTTCCAGTGTGTACTAGCCTCAATTTTACCAACAAGCCTCAGCGGACCTTTTGTAGCCCACCTGACCATACTTCTCCTCTCTTGGGCTGTCATACTAGCCAAGGAACATTCATTCTTCCATCCTACCCATTTTCATCACCCAGGCAGAGTCCAAAGCACACCTCTCCACCAACAGATTCACTTAAGAAATCACAAGATCATGCTGTTAATTTCTCTAATTCCTGGCCTCTTAAGAGCTTTGAAGGGCTTCCAAAACCTACACATCCGAAGAGGTTTTCCAGCACAATATCAGGAGAGGAAACAGGTAACATCCTTGGTAATATTCTGTGCTGTTTCCAATAATGTGCACAAAATCTGGAAATAAGATGCCAAGAAAGGAAAAAAGGAAGTAGATGTGAGAGAGACATTAGCAGTCAACTCCCTCTTAAACTTTAACAGCTTTTCTTCAAAGGCAGTAATTTACATTCTATGTCAATGCTGTTTAATGAAGTTACCATCTAATATCAGTTTTATCTTATTTTTCTTTGTAACAGACAACAAGTCTGATACTAGACTAATTTAATTTTGATACACTAAACATTTTTTAGCTTTCAACCAATTCATAAAACTTTGTAGTAATAAAAAGCATACAGTTATATATTGCTGTTCTAGTCTACTGTATTTTTTTAAAGTTGTCTTGAACTGCTTTTAAGAGAACTACTGGTCTCAGGATTTAACACATTTCATGGGAATAGAGCTTAAAAACTGGTAAGCATTTGTTTCATGGAGCATGCTTCAAGAGACTCTTCCACTTATGCCAAGGGATAATCGTCACTATCATTGTCAGCCATTCAGTCATGTTCGATTAGAAGCCACTCTCTGCATCAGCATTTTCCATGCCCCTCTTATCTCGCACCACCTTCTTCAGATCTGCCATGGTCATCCCAGTGTCGTCTTTTTATAGTGTCCAGCCAGCAGGTACTAGGGTGGCCCCTTCTCCTTTTTCCGCTGATCACGCCCAGCATGATTGAGTTTTCAAGTGAGTCAGTCCTAGTGACACAACCAAAGTATGACAGCCTCTGTTTGGCAATTTCGGCTTCAAGTGATATTTTGGGTGAGGTTCAGTCTAGGACTTCTTTCTTTGTTATTGGGATGCGTAATAGTCGCCTCCAGCACCACAGTTCAAAGGCACCCACCCTTCTATCTGCCTTTTTCAGAGTTCATGTTTTGCAGCCATAAGCAGCAATGGGAAAATTATTGCATTAATTAATCCACATTTGGTTGTGAGACCGATATCTTTATTCTTCCAGGTGTTATTCATGCCAGACATTGCAATTCTTCCAAGTGCTATACGCCTTCTTGTCTCAGGGCTGCAGTCATCACTTTGGTCGATTTAAGAGCCCAAGAAGATGAATGATTTTACTTTTTCGACTGTCTCGTTGTCAATCTTCACTCTGACTTGTGTGTTTTCTGCAGTTGTCATTATCTTTGTTTTCTTGATGTTAATGCACCGTCCAAACTTCTCACTTTCAACTTTGACTCTCAGAATTAACCACTCCTGTTCCTCCTTGCTTTCTGTGAGCAATAATGTATCATCTGAATATCGGAGGTTGTTGATATTCCTACCACTGCTTTTAACCCCAATGATAGATTCCTCCAAATGTGAATTAATCGTAACTATTTCTGTGTACAAGTTGAATAGTATAAGTGACAGGATGTAACTTTGCCGAGTGCATTTTTCAATCCTGAACTATTTTGTGTCAATATTTCATACTCTGGTCTTACAGTGGCTGCCTGTTCAGAGTACAATGATTGGATGAGCTGCCGCCTTGAGTTCCCCCTGGAGCCGCCTGGAGTTCCTCCTGGCCCGGGAAGTGAGGCGGGGTACAAATCTAATAAAATAAATAAATAAAATGTGGTGTGGTGTGGTGATATTCCCAGTTCTTTGAGGCAGGTTCCAGAGCAAAAACAAATTAATTGGAAACTTTAGAAGCTGTTGCAGATAATACAATTGTCTGTCTAGTTATTCCATTCTGTACTAATCAGTAACTGCTTCTATTAGGACATCAGCAGCACATTGCTAACATGTCCTATATAATCTTTTCATACAGAAGTGAAACCTCAAGATACCCCTCCTATTCAGCTGAAACCTGCCTTTGTGAGGACTCCAGCTTCAAGAAGAGGCCTGAGTGGAACAAAGCCAGTGCCTCCAATCCCTCGGGGGGTGAGCCCCTTGCCTGATAAAACAGAAATCAGTTCAATGGGACAAAAGAATGGGGAGCCAGAAGACATGTGGCTAAATGAAAGGGATAAGAAATTGGCCATTGATCTTTCAGAGTTAAACATCAATGAAAGAGACCTTGATGAGGAAGAGGTAGGAGTACTGATTAATAGTACATTTGTCTGCTCTTTTTATTCTCGTCGACGTCTTATGTGGTATAATTACATGGTTGACATGATGTTTTGCCCTTTATTTTATTGCATTTATTAAATTTATATGCCACCCATCTCATTATCTAGTGCAGTGTTTTTCAACCACTGTTCCGCAGCATACTAGTGTGCCGCGAGATGTTGCCTGGTGTGCCGTGGGAAAAATTGAAAAATTACTTTATATATAGTCAATATAGGCACAGAGTTAAATTTTTTAACATTTTCTAATGGTGGTGTGCCTCATGATTTTTTTCATGAAACAAGTGTGCCTTTGCCCAAAAAAGGTTGAAAAACACTGATCTAGTGACTCAACGGGTAATTTATATCTATTTTTTATCTTTTACAGTCATTGTTAGAAAGTTATGGTGTAGACGATTTTGGAGTTCTTGCTTACCTTCTGTTTTAGTACTATTAACTCAAGATGAACGCTGCAGTGAATGGCACTAAGTATTTATTAGAAAAGCAATATTACCATGTGGCAGAAGAACATCAACAGGAATTGATGACCAAATACTTATAACCAAATAGTTGTGCTAGTCATTCAAATGTTCTACAATGGAGAAGTAATAGACATTGTCTGGATTTATGCTTTTCTTTACGGCATGGATTATGTGTTGTTCCCTGTCTTTAGATGCATAGTTCTCTTCGGTCTCTTCGTAATAGTGCAGCTAAGAAGAGAGCAAAGTTGAACGGCAGCACTTCTGATCTTGAAAGCCCTGATTCTGTGTTGAAGCTTGATCTAACTTCAGAGTCACCTTCCGGCTTGTCATCTCCAAGTACTAGTTCTTACAGTGAAAGTGGAGTTTATAGTCTTGAGTCTGTAACATCCCCACTGTCTACAGCACCCCAAGGATTAAGAACAATGTGAGTTTTATTCAGAAGAGTGGTTTTTTTAAAAAGTTCGGTGAAAAGATTGTGCTTGATCATTGTTTCCACTAAACTACCTTAGTGTTGTTTAGCTACCTTAATTTGATTTTCAACCAAGCAGTCAATTATTTGAAAAGGATTGATGCTCCGGAAATGTTCTTACACAATTAGATCAGAGGAGCACAGCGCTAAGTCCTCCTACTCAACTCTGGGCCAATTCGTATGTAGCCCTTAGAGATTTCTAATGTTTGTTAAGAAATTATAGCACTTCTTTCAACATACCATCTTAATCTTTCAACACCATTTAGGGTTTTTTGAAAAAGTAATTAAATTTTTCGTGTGCACGCAAGATAGTTTGTTCAGAATAATTTGATAGTCAGCATTGGAGTATCTGTACAAAGTTGGTCTGTGTTAATCTTTCATATTTTTCTGTTTTAATAGATCAGATATCTTTTCTCTACCTGGAGGTAATTCCCGCCCCACAAAGCTCTCACCTGCACGGAATCGAAGCTCTATCATTGTGGAGCAGAATCCCAGTGCAGGTATGGTATTGAGAATAGGAGAAAATATTAGATTTAGTAAAATAAAGACATTTTAGTTGTTTGTAATATACCATATCTTTCTAGTATATTCAAACAAATAAAATATAAATGCATAGACATGTGTATGTCTATGCATTCATATGTATAAATGCATACAGACACATACTCATGCATATATTTATATTTTATTTTATTTTATTTATTTTATTTTATTTATTTGATTTATACCCCGCCTCTCTTCACCCCTTACGGGGGAACTCGAGGCGGCAAACATACAATAA
>JANHGC010002942.1:34016-44125 GCA_027560395.1 Boaedon fuliginosus | reverse complement strand
GAGAGAGAGAGAGAGAGAGAGAGAGACAGGATTCTGGTTTTGAGCGGCAACTTTTTTTAAAAAAAATATGTCACGAAAGGCAATCTCTCTGAGAGGAAACGGTAATACCACCGCGCGTTTTGAGATATTAAATATAATAATATAGAGCTCTCTAATTGCTCGGGGGTGGGGTGGGGGCGTGAAATACCAAAGCCATTCCAGGCCCGCGAATTTAGCCGCAGTGCTGCAGTTTGTAGAAACCATTATTCTGAAATTGCGCCTGGGGAATAAATTTATTGATTATAAGGTACGGTAGTTGGAGATGAAAGGAAAATGTCCGTGCTGATCACAGAGTGCTGGAAGAGCTCTCACTGACAAGGTAAAATATTAAGCCTACACTTAGATTTTAAAGCAGAGAGCGAAAGGGATCTGTGATTCTCTACAGCCCTGTTTTTCAAAGTTGCCAACATTAGGACCTGCGGACATCATTTCCCAGAATTCCCGAGCCAGCATGCCAGAAGTTATGAAAAGTTATGAAAAGAAGGACTAGGGGAGACATGGGAGCAGTGTTCCAACATTTGAGGAGCTACCTCAAAGAAGGATGGGTCAACATATCCTCCAAAGCACCAGAAGGCAAGACAAGAAGAATGTATGGAAATGAATCAAAGAGAGAATCAACTTAGAAGTAAGGAAAAAAATTCCTGATCGTGAGAACAATTAACTAGAGGAATGGCTTTAAAGTTTTTAAGAGGAGATTGTGTGAACCGTTTGTCTGAAATGGTCTAGGGTTTCCTGTTTGAGCAGGGGGTTGGACTAGAAGACCTCCAAGGTCCCTGTTATTCTGTTACTCTGTTCAATTGAAGGCCACACAGCTAAGCCTAGAGTATGACAATAGGACAGCAGATGGTGAGCGAGATCCATGGCTCTCTACAGCAGTGTTTTTCAACTTTTGAAATGAAAAAATGTGCCATCTGACGATAATTTCAAAATTGCCAGAGTTTTAATTTTCACAATTGGCTTGTCTGTGGGTTATTCCTGCAGATTATCAATTTTTCATGCCATTTTGGTTGAAAATTCGAGGGTGAGCTTCTGCATCAGTATATACCGTATTCTTGTATTTGGGGGGGGGCAAATGATTACCATATATACTTGTGAATAAACTCATCTGTATATAACAGGATAATAAAGGAAGGGACATTGGAGCAGGGGTGGGTTTCTACTGGTTCGGGCTGGTTCAAAAGAACCGGTTGTTAAATTAGCTACTGGTTAGGGCAAAGTGCGCATGCAAGTGAACTGGTTGTTAGATGGGTAGCAACCCACCCCTGCCTTGGAGTCTTCTAGTTCAACCCTCTGCTCAAACATGATCAAGAGGTTGTACTGGAAGACTTTCAACTCTGTTATTCTGTTTTCCTACAAGCCAAACCCAATTTTGGGGGCGCATTTTGGCACCTAAAATTCTTATCTTGTTCTTCAATATACGCAGTTCTTGTTAAATGTAGAAGAATGTGTCCATTTGACACTATTTATTTTATTTTATTTTATTTTATTTATTACATTTTTATGTCGCCCAACTCTCAAAGGACTCTGGGCAGCTTACAACATAGATAGCGATAGCACTCAGATTTTATGTACTGCTCATCAGAACTTTACAACACTCCCCAAGCAGTTACAGAGTCAGCCTATTGCCCCCAAACAATCTGGGTCCTCATTTTACCGACCTTTAGAAGGATGGAAAGCTGAGTCAACATTGAGCCTAGTGGGATTTGATCTGACAACCTGCTGAACAAGTCAGCAGAGATAGTCTGCAATGCTGCATTTAACCACTGCGCCACTGAGGCTCTACAAGCTGTTTATATTGCTTAGTTGATTATATTTACTTACAGTCTACTAGTGAAAAACAACACATGTCCAGGAGCCAGTGTTTGCTTTACACAATATTTTGTTTTGGTTATTGCTCTTCCTTTATTTTTAGAAAGCTACAGCATATCTAAATTGGATATATTTGGATATGATATATCCATATCAACGAACAAACTGGTTTTATTTGAGGATAATATATAAGACTATGAAAGTAATACTTTAAAAAAAATATTAAATTGATGTGCTCTCTGACTCCCAGAGAGGGTAATTTAAAGCAACAAGAGACAAAGAATAAAGATCTCAAGAATGACCAAAATAAATAGTTGGGATCAGAATAAATATGGTTTGCTGAGATAATTCGGCTTCTTAATAACTGTAATGAGCACAATGAAAGATGAAATGTGTTTTCATGAGTTCCTATGTCATGTGCATTTTCAGATAAAACGACCTTATTTTCATGTTAAACCTCTGGAGAAAACCCAGCTGAAGAACTGGAAGGAGTATTTGGACTTTGAGATTGAGAATGGAACTCATGAACGAGTAGTGGTTCTTTTTGAGCGTTGCGTGATCTCCTGTGCTCTCTATGAAGAATTCTGGATCAAGGTAAGGGGCGTTCCTCTGTGCCAGTTCTACCCTTTGCAAACATTGATGATCAGTGACTAACCTTCTGTACTCTTGTTTGAATGTTGTTCATGTATAACTATATCTGTTGCATTAGGAGATGGTCTGCTTGCAACCAGATTTGACAGCTGCATATGCCAACTTCGTTGCCTCTCTTCGTCCTTCCTTACAGAAACTAGTCTAATGGTTCAATAAAGGTGCTGAATGGGTTTAAAACACAAGAATTTTACAGTTCTCTCAAGTATTTAGCAACCCAGAGTAAGCTGGGAATCATTCAGTCTTTGCTCTGTCTTCAAATGCAGTATGCCAAGTATATGGAGAACCACAGCATTGAAGGGGTGAGGCACGTATACAGCCGGGCCTGCACGATACACCTCTCGAAGAAACCGATGGTGCACTTGCTCTGGGCTGCTTTTGAAGAACAGCAAGGTGAGGAGTAGACGGTGGCCATATAGGTCTCTCTTGAAAATTGGCATATCCTTTTAGATTCTGGGTCTAATTGCGCAATACTCTGAGCATACTGTCCATCTCCTTATATTGTGCATAATTGATCAAGGCAGTTATTAGAAGTACTGCTAATCCAGGCATTCAACAGGAGTCAAAAAACACATTTGAAAGCACAAAAATAAGCAATCGTCCCTCCTCCATATAAAACACCCTTTCACATATTACTAGCTCTTAGAAATATTTTAATTTGATTTTTTTTCTCACTTGTCTGAATTATTTTGAGTGTCATAGGCACTGTGCAACACCCCCTCCCCCATTTTTTTTTCCAAAGAAAAGAAATTCCTACCAGCAGTTGGAAAAGGTTGTCAACATAAGATAACTCGATACCTTTCATGTACCGCACATATTCTGGATCCATGCTTGGACAAACACAAATTTGCTTTGGTTCAGGCACAGAGTATCTGACCTGAATTGATCTATGCATGGAATTTCATACTGATAGGGTGGTTTGCATGTGTCTACATAATATTATTTTGTCTCGCAAACCTTTATCAAAGTTCCTGCTGAACATTGTTCTTGATTTGCATCAATCAAATTAAATCACAAGCCCAGGTTATCTGGGTGGCTGTCTTTCCTTAAGGACATCTATTCATCCTACCAGGTTAAATGGGGTGGGCACACTCCTAGTCCCTTTCTTTAAACATTGTCATCTGATGGAAGCTAGGAAGTGTGCCTTTTCTATGCAGCCCCTGCCCTAAGACACATCCGTCTCCCTGAAGTTTGGCAGACCTCATTCCTAAGTCTAAAACAACTAAAGACCTGGCCTTTTCCCTAAGTACCTGTGATAAGATGAAATTATTAGTGTTATAACCATTATTTGTAATTGCCGCTCATCAGCTGTCCTAAATGAAATAAATGTTTCTCTCTTCTTTAGTTCAGGGAGAGTTGAAAACTAATTTCTACTATGCCATCAAGTAATTTTTTTCCCCTAAGACTTGTTTTTTTCATGCCAGCAGGACCAAAAGATTTTCTATAGGTAGTATTTTGTATAAGTAAATTGTACTTACTGCTCCTCAGCAGATTGAACCAACTATTTATAAGGTTGCAAGAGGAATTTTCTGTTACAGTTCTGTTTGCTTTTTTAAAAAATCTTTTAAGGGTTTCATTAGTGGATGAAACCACTAATCCATTAGTGGATGCCTAAACATCCATTTTAGAGACTATTATCTCAAAAGAGGGAGATATCTACACACTGTGACAAACATGTTCACAAGAGCTGGTGCTTTAATAATCGAGGCGACAGCTACCACTTTTCTGTTTGCCTGAGAATAATTCCATGGTCCAGTCACCTTCTAAAATACAACTCTATAGAACTATTGATTGTCCTCGAAGTCTTGCGTCCTCTGTTCAAACTAAATCTCAGCCAAGCAGCCAGGTTCATTCAGACTTGAGCTGGTTATAACTGCCCATCTGGAAGTAAATAATTATTTTAGATTCTAGATTATGACTCAGTCTCCATCCAGACCACTCTGGCCTCCCACAGAGCATCAGTATTCAAACTCCTTGAAATCACCTGGCACATTTTCTGCCAAAGAGAAAAGAAAGTGGCACAAAGATCATTTCTTGAGGGACTGGCTTTTTTTTTGTAAATGGGAATTAATTGTTTAACAAGTTATAGTATAGATTTCAGTGGTGGCTTTATTCCTTTCAGATTCTCAGGATTAACTTAACCGTATAAACCCACAACTAGCGTATTGGCCTTTCAAATCCCTGTGCTTAGTAAATGTGTTTGCTGGAACATGGCTTTCCTCATGACCATAAATTCAAGCAGACCTCTCTCTTATCCAAGGGCCTCCATAGAGATCCCATATTTGCGTCCAAGTTATAGTATATCCTGCAGAGCTTCTTCCTCTAAATTTTCTGTTCTATCATAGGAGCAGTATTGCAGGTTGTATATCTGGAGACCAGTTAGTCTCTGCCTCAAAAGAACTAAGGACTGGCACCATCATTCCAATCACTTGTCTTTGGTTATGAAATAGCCTCTGACTACTAGATCAATCTGAACCAGATTAGGTTATTGATAAAAGGTGGCCCCAGTGGGTATCATAGCTAGTTCCATAAGAAATGTAGCCAGGTTTTTTTAATCAAGATGCCACTGAACCACATATGCAGGTTGGCAGAATGGTCCTCCATCAATTCTTTATTGAGACCCTGCAGGTTTAGTTCATAAAGCTCAGATGAAACTTCATAGGAAACCAATTCTATATGAAACAGAACCACATTCCAATTTCTGCTCCACAAATAGTTCCCAACTTTGGACAATTGTCTGGGAAGTTATACTTAAGGCTGCTCTTCAGGCAAGGTAGGGAAATGGAACACGGACTTACTGTTTGAGGCCATCTTTTCTGTTTTTGGTATCTATTGTTCTTCTCTTAAGCGTCTCCTGTTCCATTGCTTGCCATTATTTAAACTCAGGAGGTGGAGGTCCAGATGAAGCATGGTTGATCTCAGAAGCTAAATAGGATCAGTATGGTTGGATGGAGAATACTCTGGAAATTTCAGGACTCTAGGTTATGTTATGAAGTTATAAAGACATTATAGGATATAGTAGCAGCAAACTACTTTTGTTATCATTGCCAAGAAAAATACATAGACACACTCGCTAGGAATCAATTTATCTTGAAGACATATTTTCTTTAAATTTGCTACAAAGTGCTCTCTATTATTGTCACCATATGGTGCAACAAAAAAAATTATTCCCGGAGCCAATGGGAAGAGCAGTCTAGGCAAAGATATATATCTTTCAGTGTAGGAAGAAGAGCTGCACAGAAAATTCACTACAGGTAATCTTCATCTTACAACCATAACTGAGCCCAATTTGTCCTCAAATTGCTAGAATGAGTAATTTCCAGTGCTGAGAAACACAGTTAAATGAATTCTGCCCCATTTTATGACCTTTCTTGCCACAGATGTCAAGTGAATCACTGCAGGTGTCAAATTAGTAATACGTTTGTTAAGTAAATCTGGCTTCCCCATTGACTTAGCTTGTTAGAAGTCACAAAAGGTGACCACATGACTCTGGGACACTGTAACTCATAAAACATGCCAGTTGCCAGTTGTCTAAATTTTGATCTCCTGGCCATGTGAAAAACAGTCATAAATCACTTCTTCAGCGCTGCTGTAATTTTGAACAATTACTAAATGTATGGTTGTAAGTTGTGGACTACTTGTACTTGGCTACTTAAAATTCTGCTTCAGTTAAGGCTATTTCTGTCAATTAGGTTTTTGAAACTAACAAATGAAGTGAGGTTCTGTATTGATACTAAATTGGTGTACCTATTGCTTCCTTTATTTGCGTACCTTCTTTCTGAGCTCCCTGTGGCTCTGAAGGCAGAGATTCTTGTTTGCTGAAAATCCAACTAATACACATTATATAATATCCTCCATCAAAAGTAAAAAGAAGGGCAAAGTGTAATCTTGAAGTTGGGATGGAGAGATAGGCTAAAATATTTGATGGGCTTGTGTCAATTTGCAGTTTCAAGTCCATGCGTACTCTCTCTGTTACCTTTAGGGAATATCAATGAAGCCAGAAGAATTCTGAAGATCTTTGAGGAGAATGTTTCAGGATTGGCCATGATTCGTCTACGAAGAGTTAGTTTAGAACGGAGACACGGAAACATGGAGGAAGCTGAGCACCTGCTTCAGGAAGCTGTGAAAAATGCCAAATCAAACTATGAAGCCTCTTTCTTTGCTGTAAAGCTTGCTCGACACCTTTTCAAAATTCAGAAGAGTCTTCCAAAAGCCAGGAAAGTTCTTTTGGAGGCCATTGATAGAGACAGGGTATGTAATTTCCCAACAGTTCATTTATATGTCTTGTCTTAGGAAGAAGTCATTATAGCTGGCAACTGTGATGATCCCCTTAAACTCTGCAATGCACATAGCTGCAGTATGGAGACAACAGTCCCTCTAACCTGATGTTGCTTGGCTTTGGTTTCTCCCTAAATTTCAGGCTTCCCTTCCAAAGAAAATTATCCTGGCATGGGGAAGTACCTGGCATTGAAAGCATAGCGATATATCTTGGCAGTATCATATGGCCAAAACGGTAGATCACTGTACCCGAACTGGTTGTGTTTAAAAGAAGCAATGCAGATTTTTAGATAAAAATGCATTATGTGGCAAGAAAAGTAAGGTCCTGCCCTTAGACAGGATAAACCAAATGCATAGAATAGGAAATACCTTGCTCAACAATAGAAACTGTGAGAGGGATCTTCATGGATCACTGCTGCAGCTTTCAAACAAGCCAGTACACTTCCAGGCTGCATCAACAGAGGGATAGCATCAAGATTATAGTAAGCGATAGTATCACTCCATACTGACCAGTAAGGCCATTGGAATGTTGCATCCAGTTCTGATTACCACAATATAAAAAAGATGCTGAGAGGCTTTGAAAGAGTGCAGAGAAAAGCAACAAAGTTTAGAGGTCTGGAGGTTAAAGCATATGATGAACAGCTAAGAACAAGGATATTTAGCCTAATGAAGGGTTAGGGGAGACACAACAGCAGTCTTTCAATACTTGAAGAGCTGCCGTAGGGAAGAGGGCACTGGTTTATTTTCCAAAGCATCTGAGGGCAAGACAAGAAGCAATGGGTGAAAGCTCATCAGAGAGAAATTCAACCTAGAAGGAGAAATTTTCTGACAGCAATTAATCAGTTGAACAGTGTATCTAACAGAGTTGTGTGTGCTCTATTGCTGGAGATTTTCAAGAAAAGATTGGACAACTATTTGTGCAGGATAATATAAGGACTCATGGCTCAGTTGTGGGAGGGCTGGACTAGAAGGCCTCCAACATCCCATTCAGTCGTACACTTCTATGATTCTATGAAATATGTATGCCCTCTCTCACACACTCTCTGCCTGTCTTTCTGTCTCTCTCTCCCCCCACCCCCACCCATGCAAACTCTGTTAGGCAGCAGGACATCAGACCAGTAAACGCTCAGCTATCCAGTCATTTTGACTTACCCTGAATAGGGTTGTAAAAAGGGAAGGTTTTATTCTAAATGTTTTGATTATGGTGTAAGACATCAACCAATTCTTGCAAGTGTATATTTATAATGAATAAAGGCTTAGTGCTGTAATGTGCTTTCTCTTATTGAAGTATATTCTGAGGAGTTGAGCCATTTAATTTTCTATGTATTATGAAATTGCTGATAATTTATTTAATGGAAGTAGGATAAAGGGCTTGTTATTCCCAAAGGATTGGCTCAGATGTCAAGAAGCATTCCTACTATTAAGACACCTAATATTTTGGCCTCAAGTTGTTGCTGTAATTTGAAACCTGTTTCAAAAAGCATATTTGTGCATTGCTCACACAGTGAGGTAATGAGCTGTTGTTTTGCACTGGATCCTCTAATTATTTCACTTAGTAAGAAATGTAGGGCTGCACAAACTTTATTTGCCTTTCTGTTGTTTTCTTGGCATCTGATCTGGATCTTCACACTGAAGAACTGAACTAGGAAATCTGCTCTTTGTGTATGTTTAGTCTTAAAATGTGAATTGAGCAGGAAGCCTTCAGGAATAGCATTTTGATGTACAGTTCCACAAGGAGCACAGCTAATGGATTTACATACCTCAGAGACTTAGTTCATATATACCAGTGATGACTAACCTTTTCGGCACCAGAGTCCAAAGTGTGTGCACATCCCCAAAATGCAATGCGTGCACGCGGCCTGTGCATGCGCCCCTCCAATGAATGTGTGTGCACCCCTGCGCACGTGCACATTCCCATGCATATACCACGCCCCTACACATGTGTGCCCCACCCCTGTGCATGCACAGCAGATCCGAAGATCAGCTGGCCAGCAGGAGGCAGGCGTGTGCATGCTGAGCTGAGCCAACTGCTCGTGTGCCCAGACAGTGCTCTGCATGCCACCTCTGGCACATGTGCCATAGGTTCGCCATCACAGATATGTACTAAGCCATGGTTTACTGAAAAGCCGCACTGACTTTATATTATAGTTAAATCATGGTTGTAACCTATGCCTGGTTTTACATAGTATAAAATACGGCCTAAACATGTAAAAATTTTGGAGGGCCTTGAAGAACTGTTTGATAAAAATGATTGAAATCCCCTTCTGGGTACTGAAGGTGACCTGGTTTTTGCCATTTTTCCCCTTGTTTTATTATTGTATTTGTTTTGGATTTTTTTTTTAAATTTGTGAACTGCCAGACTTGTTAGGAGTCAGGCAGCATAGAAATTTAAGATAAGATTTATGAACTCAAGCTCTGTTTTCAGTTGCAAGTTAATTAGATATATTATGTCAGTTTCAGAGTTGTGGAATCATTTAAAATAATGAGTTACTTAAGATTCTCATTCATACATAGTAAGCCAGAATTTAATGCTTTCAGGTTTATTGCTAAAGTCTGTTACCTAATGTACATTTAGAAATCTGAGGAAACCTGTAGATTAAGCATAAATGTTAAAATACAAACCAAGCCATTCTCAAAAAATGGCAGGTTAATATGTGGGAATTTATATTGACCTTGAATTGTGTTGTTTTTTGCACAGGATAATGCAAAACTCTATCTCAATTTGTTGGAAATTGAATACAGTGGAGATCTAAAGCAAAATGAGGAGAACATAATTCTGTGTTTTGACAGCGCTATCAATGGAACATTGCCTGTAAAAATGAGGATTATATTTTCTCAGCGCAAAGTAGAATTTCTTGAAGATTTTGGCCTGGATGTGAACAAGTAAGATTTATTTTTAGTGATTGCAGCCTTTGATTTTTGGGTTCAGGAATGGTTTGTAGCCTACAGAGATCAAGATGATCAAGCTTGGTTTTTATAAATTCTCCTAGAAATTCCAATCCTAAAAATTATTTTCCATTTTACCCTGGTTATAATAGTACTTTAAAAAACCAGCTATTATTAAGATATGTTTTGGATTGGAAAAAATGGATTGATTATATGCAAAATAGATATGGAACTAAAAAGTTTCAAATAGTTTATGAATGAAGATTATAAGATAAGTTATTATATGTGATTATGATACATTACTATAATATTTGTTTTTATTCCTTTTATGGTTTTTTTTTTTTAGTTGGTATTAAGGGGGTTAAAGTGCAGAGGTTGAATAATTGCTTATAGTTAGATGAAGTATGGTAGACTAAGATGGTTAAATGTATTATCCTGTATTCTACTCT
>JANHGC010002942.1:22846-32915 GCA_027560395.1 Boaedon fuliginosus | reverse complement strand
ATAGGGTCCCTTGGTCACAGCTAAAAGATGATAATTAATAATAATAATAATTTATTAGATTTATACCCCGCCTCTCTTCACCCGAAGGGAACTCTAGGCGGCAATGATGATCTAATTGTAGCTGAGGATCCAAGAGTACCCCCACGTTGCGCACCCGTTCTGAGGGGAGTAATTCATCTCCCCCCAGCATAAGTGATGGATAATCAACTGGACCCCCAGGGGGGCAATACTCACAGCCACTCGGTCTTGTCAGGGTTGAGTCTGAGCCTATTGGTCTCCATCCAGACCCTTGCATCCTCCAGGCACCGGGACATCACTTCAGCGGCATCACTAATTCGATCAGGGGCAGATATATATAACTGGGCATCATCAGCGTACTGGTGATAGCCCACCCCATGTTGTCGGATGATCTCACCCAGCGGTTTCATGTATATGTTAAATAGAGGGGAGAGGATCGAGCCCTGAGGAACCCTGCAAGGCAGGGCTCTCGGATTCTATCTCTGTCCCCCGACCAACACCGACTGGGTACGGCCCGAGAGGTATGAGGAGAACCACAGTAGTACGGTGCCCCCTATGAGCAAGAAAAATACTTTTCCTTGATGTGATGATAGAGATTACTATAATAATTTTTATATGAACAGTTCACACTTTAAATATATTTTTTACTTAATTAAATAATTGTATAGGCAGCAGTAGTAAAATATTTTTGTATGCCCTTTACATAGACAATCTTTAATTCTGTTGAAGGAAAAAAATAATTGGGACTTCTTTGCAGATGTCATTTAAGATTAAAGAGGAAGCTCAAAAAGCCTCCCATAATTTCTTCAACTGAATTGGTAATAATGATCTAATTTCTTGAAGAAAACTAAGCAAAGTTTGTTTTAACCCATGCATCCATTTAAGACTTTAAACGTTGTACGAGATGTTTAATGTACAGTTTATGTGCAGTGTGGGATATTGAATTCCAGTCTTCAGTTTAAAATTCATTATTCAGTAATGCTGTAGAAACTTTGATTGTTCCAAATAAACCTGCATAACAATACAGTCACCATCTTTCTACTCAAGATTGGGGGAAGGGCCTTGAAAAAGGCTTAAGTGCTGAACTCTGCATTTGGCATACTCTAATGCAGTCAACCTGTGGGTCGGGACCCCTTTGGGAGTCGAATGACCCTTTCACAGGGGTCGCCTAAGACCATCGGAAAACACATATTCCCATATGTGTTCCCAAATAACTTTATGGTTGGGGGTCACCACAACATGAGGAACTGTATTAAAGGGTCGCGGCATTAGGAAGATCGAGAACCACTACTCTAATGAGAGGTTAAATTTCGATTAAGTGTGCTTTTCAGAGTTTACAATATGATGGGAAATGTATGACCAAGTTCAGCATGCAGGAAAGTATACCACAATGGTGGTGAACCTTTTTAAGGCTGTGCCGAAAGCATGCACGGCCACGTTCCCCTCTATCCCACTACGCACACGTGCGCAACCTCTCCCATGTTCTCCCTGTCCTCCATGCATACATGTGCGACCCCTCCGTGCTTCCCCCACCTGCATGCACGACCCCCAATCTGCACATGCGCGCAACTTCCCCTGCGCTCCACCCCCAGCCCCTCAGCAGGCAGGGAAAGAGAAACAGCAGACAGAGAGAAGAAGCCTCCAGCCCAGCCCTGCCATTCCCTCCGCTCTTGGCACGAGGAAGAATCATCCTCATGCTGAAAGGGAGGATGGGACAGGAGAAGCAGCCCCCAGCCCTGGCATTCCCTCAAGCGCACGTGACCACCCCACCCCCCCAGTGCATGCAGGCAGAGGCCTGAAAAATCGGCTGGTGGGAGGTGTGCGTGCATGCGCAGTGCAACTGAGCTGGGCAACGGCTCGCATGCCAGGCAACATGGCTCTCCGTGCCACTTTGTCATTTCCTCATACAGTCATTGAGGGAAACAATCAAAAAATTTTGCAAGGGTCTTGCCTCATAAAGAAGTGACACAAACTATTCTTGCAGCTGTGAAGAGTCAGATGAGAAACGAATTCACAGTGATGAAGGTCTTATGTCTGGACAAGTAGCAGATGGAGATGTGCAAGCCAATCAGGCAGCCTACAACTACAATGCCTGGTATCAGGTGAGCATCATTTATCTGGAAGTTTTTTTACTAAAATCCTTAGATTCTGCCTGTATCCCTGCAACTGAAAATTATTTAATTTTAAAAATGTAGCCCAGCTTAATACTACTACAAGAGTGGATAGTATACAGGCTTTGCAATAATTGAGGGGACCCAAATCCAGCCTGCAAAGATATGTCTGACGGGTAGATGGCAACAAAGAAGGTTTGTAGCACATGGCTGCCATCTATGGCTCCCTGGTAGTAATCAGTTGTGGTAGTAATCTACTACCAGTTGTGGTAGTAATCCTTGTTCAGCAGCCTTTCAAACTAGCAACAATTCTGAATGAGGGGACTTAAAGCCATTCCTTCTGGTTGCACTTTGGATACTTAACAACTAGCATGCAGTTACCATGGCTGCAGCATCCCAAGGTCATGTGATTTTCCAACAAACTTAGTGGGAAAATTTACAGGTCGCAAATGGGAATCCTGGGATGCTGTAACTGCATGATTCACACATGATGGCAACTGGAACGGCCGTCATATGACATCAACTTTATCAACCAAGTTATCAAATCTCAAAATTACCTTATTAAGAAGGGGCTATCTGTGAATTTTACACCTTGAGAATTTTAATTTCCAAGTTATTTTGTTAGCTGCTTCATACTAGGAAGTACTGGAGTTTACAGCATTAACTATAGAGGGTATTAATTTTCGCTATTTTTTCCCCCTTTAGTACAACTACTCAAATGCATGGAATTATGGACAATATTATCAGTCATCTTCAACCTGAGCAGAACAATTTAACAACAAATGGAATTTAACAATGTTTTCTTAAGGCTTTTCTTTTGTAAAAGAAAGAAATAGGGATGTGAACAAACTGTCACGTGATTCTTGTCTTTTTTTGCATGTATGATGAGTTGATTTTCACATTTTTCTTGTGACAAACTCATATTGGTATCTTGCTGTATTCAAGTCTACTGAGCTATTAACTTTCTCAATAGGAAAATTATCAAATGATTAGATGAAGTAGTGTTGGTGATTCATTGGGAAAGTTAATTTGCAACATTAACATGTATTAATACCAAAATTTACCCCAGCAATCTCGGACATTACGCAAGCCAGGAGATAATACTTTCCTTTTCTTCTGCAGTAAAATGTGCTTGAATATTTTTAAATTCCCACATCCCTTTTCCTGCATCTGTTTTTTTTTTTTTTTACCAGTTTACAATTGCAGCACCCAAAAGCTGCAAGCTTTTAGAAAAATGTTAACAGATGAGGATGCATAATGTATAGGGTATCTCTTTGAATGACTAAAATGAAGTGTGTTACTAGAACCATGCTCTGTCTTAGGATGGATTTTGTATTGGAATTTTCATGTGTAAGTTTAGTTTTTTGTTTAAAATGCCTTTTTGTAATAAAATCAAATTGTGTAATTTTTCTGAACAGTAGCTTTTCCTTCAGGATCTGTATCAAATTTATTTTGGAATATGGCTTCTTTCTGATGGTTTCACCTGTACTGCTATTCAGTTCCAGGTTTCCCTAATGCATTGATTTTGAAACTTTGCATGTAGGGCAGTTGTAAAGGTGCAGAATTGGTCCAAAAATTCTTAATTGTACTTTTCTTATGTTAGTCTGCTTTCAAAATAAGAACATACTTATTGAAATACAACATGGTGTACATGTGACTGGATATGTATGCTCCAGCTGAATAACCACCCTACTCCCTGCTATTCTGATATGTATGCCTGCAACATTAAGATAACTGATTTAAACGTATAATTTCCCATTCTTTGTGTAATCAGATAAGACTAAAATAGACTAGCAAAATGTGGTAATTTGGGCTGAAAGGGATAGAAATCGTAACCCAGCAAATCAGGAACCCTGATCTTTAAAATGTATTTCCATAGACAGCACAAAGTGCTTAACAAATTAGAGTATTTTTTGCAAGTCCTTGCTACAAAACATCAGTCAAAGCCACGTATAAACTAGTTTTTAGTAATAGACATTTGTACTGTAATTGCAGTAAGAGTCTTTTGACTCCTCCATCTATCAGATAAAAGGCCACATTTGCATTTCCCTGAAATCAGAAGTACTGTGTCTTCACAAATATTCAAGACTGAAGAGGAGACAATACATCATTCCATATCTACCAGTTCAACTTCAAAGAAAAGTTTTGCATTGGGCGGGATCCTGAAATCAAAGTTAAGGAAATTCTTACATAGAAGATTGTTGCAAATATATCTATACAAAGATTGGTGTAATTTTTTTGTAAATTGCATGACTTTTCACAAGTTATTCTTGTTCAGCATATAACTCAGGTGGAGGGCTTTGGCAAGTAAGTACAGGTAGTCCTTGACAGTTAATTTAGTGACTGTTCAAAGTTACAAAGGCACTGAAAAGAAGTGACTTATGACCATTTTTCACACTTCCGATCATTGCAGCATCCCCATGGTCACATGATAAAAATTTAGACTCATTTATGATGGCTGCAGTGTCCCGAGCTCATATGATCCCCTTTTGCAACCTTCTGACAGGCAAAGTCAACAGGGAAGCCAGATTTACTTAACAGCAGTTTGACTAAAACTACAGTGATTCACTTGTGGCAAGTGAGTTGCCACTCTTCCTGTGGCAAGAAGAGTCATAAAATAGGAGAACTCACTTAACAAATTTTTAATTTAGCAGAAATTTTGGGGATCAATTGTCCCAAGTCGAGGACTACTTGTAATGCTCATAAATGAAAAGTACCTCGACATAGTAGAAGCAATGCCCCTTAGAGGATATAAGTATGAAATTGAAAATATGAAGTATTCTAACCATTCACCAATGTCCACTTCTTTCCTACCTGGTAATCCTTAGATGCCTCCCTCCTTCTCCCCGGTCAAATCATTACTGTAGACAATTAAAAATAACCTAGCTATGAAGATCAGGTAACAAGATAACATCTAATTAAATCAGACATCGTTTCCCCCCTTTCTGCTTTTGTGTGTACTGAGTGTGCACTGAGGATTACCATTTGAACTTTGCCTGGCACGCAGAACCCTCTGGGCACATGAACCGTCGTTTCAGCTTGGCTCTGCCGCGCATGTGCACATGCACCTCCCGTCTGCTATGCAAGTGCAGGAGGCGGGTCGCACAGGCATGCATGGGAGTTGCAGGGGGTCACATGTACATGTGGGGCACACGTGTTGTATTGGGGGTGCACGCACACACTTTGGGCAGTTGGGTGTCAAAAAGGCTAGCCACCACTGCCTTACTCTGTCCTGCCTCCTTATCTCCCCACCCCTGAGAAGTCTTTCTAGTTCTTTGACAATGAGGGAATCTGTCAATGAAGATCCATCCCACTGATGTATCCGTCAATTAAGACAATATTATGGACAACAATGGGGACTTCTGCAACAGTGTAAAATTGTTGGGAAAAATGTGAATCTACTGTATAGGAAAAATGGTTTTTGCAATCTACATAACGATAAATGTTAGGATACTTGGCATCAGGTTGTCCTTTCTTCCCATAAGCCCATTCTGGCTCAATTTCCAAATTAGCCTTTTCTCCTTTGCTCATTGTCAGTAAGGCTTCATCCCACTGAAAAATAGAAAAAAATCGCATAGCAATGAGATTAAAAAGCCTTTCTTTTTCATTCTCTACTGCTGCTGAAGCCTTTAGGTTCACATTTCCACACAATACATGCTAGGCATTATTTAGAAATAGTACAAGATAACTTTCATCAGGCTGACAAAATTCCTCTGAAAATTAGGAAGATTGGACTCGAGACTGCAATATCACAGGTCACCGAATACAGATCTACAAACCTGGAGATTGCAGTCTTCTGTCTTGGTAGAGAACCAGAACTAGTAAACAATCTTCCTACAACCCAAAACTAGAACTAAGGAAAGCATCAGAAGTGACATCTGCAAACCTAGGATATAAATCATGAATGTGATATATGTGTGATACATCGCCCTTTCCCAAAACCTCTAATTATGACAGTTGGACACTGGTCCAAGATCTGCAGGATGGGCAGACTTCCAATGATATTCTCATTCCTGGCAGCATAGAAGAATCTAAAGGGCTCATGGGCTCACAGATACCAATGCCTCCTCTTATTGAAAGAAGCAGACGGATGGCTGAACAGCTGCAGAGCCAAAACTATTTTCTAATAACGAAAGAATATGAGAACCTGACACACTCAGTCGCCCGCATTAGCACACTTACACCTCGAATCACTTTTCCAACACCAACTTTGAAGCTCAGTGGTTCAGATGCTTTTTTTTTCTTTGAACCTGAAATATAAGATGTGGTTGCAGACTATCAGATTAACAGGGAATGATTACCAATTTCAAATCTTAACAAGGGTATTTGCATCTTTACGACCACTTGAATCTTTAAAAACTTTGCCAGCTTTTTTTTTTTTTTAAAAAGAGCTGTCTAAGCACTTACTTGACTGAATATTAGTGTCAAAAACGGTTCCATCTTGCAGCTTGCCTGTATACCAGCAATGAACAATATCACCCTTTTTTGGAAAGTTGGTTTTATCTCCCTTTTTCAGAATTGACTTTGTATATTTTGGGGAAGCCTACAATGAAAATGGAAAGAAACAAAACACTAAACTTCACTATTTTAGAAATACAAGGTTCAAAGTTCTATCTAGTGCATCTTTAGAAGGATATAAACAATCCACTTTCCTTTTCATACGTTCTCAGAGAAGTATACGTTTTACAAAATTTTACATGAATTCTGTCCCTCCTATAGGAGGGTATATTTATTTGCAATAAAATCTTTTTAAGCATCTGGAAAAACTGCTAATTAATAGCTCAATTAAGATTAAGATCACTATTGAACTGAAAATTCTTTGCAAGTGGCTTTGTAGCTGGTCCCAAAAAGGATAAAACTATGAACTATATCATTTTGCACACACATATCCAGAAATGTCTTCTACAATAGACTTTATTCTTAAAAATATGTACGGTTTGTGACATATACCACTAAGCTCGATCATATAAATTTTATTTTAAAATAATTATATGTTCAAGCTTGAATTGACCATGTTGTTACATATATGGAAAATGCAACTAATTTCAGAGGTCAGAACTTCAAAAGATTGAATGAGCATAACAGAATCACTACCAGCTCAAAATCAGACACACCTATCAGAGAACTTAAATTTAAACAGCTATACAGTAGTAATCTATTTTGCAGAGTATTTTTATAATTACAGCAATATTTTCAATAGACCAAAGAACTTGTCTCTTACATATCCTGGCTATGTAGGTGTATTGTTCTTCTTTAATGTCCTTTCTAATTTGTATATGTTTTAATTTACTCACCTAGCAGAAATCGAAAAACATGATTGAGGTACTACCCAACTTACCTCATCAACAAGTTCTTCAGACTTTGTCTTTTTGGGTTGGTTTTCATCAATCTTGATATTTTTTAGCTGTTCTGCCACTTGTTCAGTGCTCTCTGTGTCCTTAAAGCTCTGGGAAATATACATTTTAGTGATCTACCTAAGGAAGTTATAATAGTGCTATGAGGAATATTTATTAATCAAATTTTACAGCTGCCCATTTCACAAAACGCATCTTCAGGTTGTGTACAACAATCAATCAATAAAGTATATAAAATCCAGATTAAAAAAGTAAATATGATAAAAACAATTATACAACTGTAGACAAAGGGGATTAAGAATGGGAGCCATTTGAGCATATCTGTTCACAACAATATGAAGTCACAGCTGCCAGTTCTTTAGTTGTCCTTTGTACACATCAAGTTCTTACCAAGAATGTAGGATGTTGTAATGTATCATCATAGTATATGTATGTAGCTAAGCAATGTGGCCATTTGCAACTGACAGATGGGTTTTTTTGTCAATGTATTGTTTATATAACTGCCACCCAAGTTTTTTTTAATATGGCAGACAGTGTGCCTATAATCACTTGGACCCCATAGCCGTTTGCCGAAATCTTTCAATATCAATTTTTAGAACTTGATACTTTGTGATTTTTGCCAATTCTTTGTTTTTTATTCTAGCAGTCCTCAACTTCTCTGTAGACAGCCAGCAGCAGCAAGGCGTGGTACCAGGGTGTGGCTTGGGGGATGGGAACCCCTGTTCTACTCTACTGTCCCCTGGTATATTATTATAATATTGAGTAATATGAACGTAATCCTACTTATTATATTTTGAATGTTCAAGGCACTGCACTTACATTTGCTTGGTGCAATCTTAAAATCTTTCTCTAAAATGTCATTATTGTTCTTCCATATAAAATATATCAGTAATATAACAGGTCCAAGATAAAATGATGACATTTAATTAAAATAACATTTTGGAGAAAACATTCATGCAACACAAATTTTAAAAACTAGTTTGACCATATTTATGTACTCATCCTGGTCTGACTGGAAGCAGTACATATAGGTATTTAAACAAAAAAACATTTTTTTAAAATATTTTTATTACAAGCTTTTACTTAATATAAAATAGAAATATAAAGACAATACAAAAAGAGGGAAAGGAAAGGGGGGAAGAAAAGGGGAAGAATGGAGAAAGTGAGGAGAAAGAAAACAAAAAGTGACTTCCAACTGCTTTCGGTGCAGTATGGTACATAATATATTTATAATATCAACTCTTTACTTATCTACAATAGTAAATACTAGTCACTTCTATAACCATAATCCACTTAATAATCAAAACCCAAATCAAAGTTTTATTTTTTTATTTCAAGCAGAAAGTTCAGCAACAATAAAAAAGACAATAATTTCTTCCGCACAGCAGTCTTTTTAAGTAGTTTCTCAGCACATTTTGTAGAAAAAAATACTAGATCTATCCACTGAGTTTTTCATCCATTTTCAGTTTACAAATAAAGCACTGGTGAAGTAAGACAAGCGTAAGACCTACCTTTGTTTCAAAGAGTTGATTGTATGCTGTTATTAACTGATCCTTAGTAGCTGTTTTAGCCACATTTTTTATCTGACCAAGCAACTTGTGCTCTGCAAGAAACTATAAACAAAACTTAAGATTAGTTCGGCTACCTGTAATAAACGATAAGTTTTCCTATACTGCAAAGTGAGGTGGAATAGTATCTATACTTTACAAAATGGATATTTGAAATCTATCTAAAGTTTCTGATAGCATCAATAAATCCAATTATTGCTCCTGAAATCCAAAAAACATGTGATTCCTATACCAAGAACTGCATTCAGGGTGGTCAAAGCAAACTGCAGAACAGAACCCAATCATAAGACAGAAAAAGAGCAAAGTGCACAGTGAAAAGAATTCTATTCTGTTCCTCTTGATTTTTCATATCTGCCAATTTTATGGAAGATAAATTCATTTGCAATGTAAGTAAGCCATGAAATTGCAGGTCAGCTTTAAATAAATTTAAAAAGAAATCACAATTTCACAATATTCCAAATAAAAATGTCTATGATCTCAGATCCATAAATCTAAATCAGCTAAAACTAAAAAAATATAAGATACTGTGTAACTGAAGAAAGCCTTCACATATACAACACCCTTCTCCTTTGCTATTGGATTCATCTAAACTATTTCAATTTGAAAAATTTGTGTTTTTTTTTACCCCCTAGAAATTCCTTTCATAGTAACACAGATAACAGATGAATGGTTGCAGGAAGCCCTCTCCAAGGCCTACTTTTTGTTTTTGATGCATTACCCAATGGGCAGTTTTCTTGCATTTCAACAAAAAATAAAGACTACTGCCCTTAACAGGTTATTTTAATGTTTGGCTTTGCTTTGAAATTCAAGGCAAAGTATGCCAATGGCATCCAATGATCGATCACTCAACAAATAACAGAAAAACAATATAAACGTATTAAAATCCGCAAGAATGAATTAGTGCAAGACCATAAGATTATATCATAGTTTTTATATCACCATTTTGTTTTTGAGAAATTTATCCAGCTGATAGTTTCCTTAGTGTACTTTGCATAATTGCTTTTTTTTAATCTTCTGT
>JANHGC010002942.1:0-10671 GCA_027560395.1 Boaedon fuliginosus | reverse complement strand
CTAGGGATGGGTGGGAGGGCCCAAAATGTAAGAAAAAATTGCATTGGGAGGGGGGGTAGGTGAAACAGAATAATTTGGAATCTCACCCTCGGCTTATACTCGAGTCAATACGTTTTCCCAGTTTTCATAGGTAAAGTTAGGTGCCTCGGCTTATATTCGGGTTGGCTTATACTCGAGTATATACGGTATTCAGGTATCTACATATAAGGCAATTCAACAGTTCATTCAGGTTTTCAAGAATCAATCATTTGATTATAAGAGACCAAGTTCTCTTGAAAACCATTGATGTATTTCTGTAGGAAAACAATAATTAATTAATTATGCACCATTAACTCATTGTTGACTCTTAGTGGCCACATAGATATTGTCCGTGATGATCTGTCTCTAACTTGGTCCTTCAATAATGCCCTTCTGCAACTGAACCTATCTATCTGGCTCGTGGTGGTCATCCTCTTCTTCTCTTCAGTTGGATAATATAATAGGTCTAGTTTGGTCCAATTCTTGCCTAGACAATATTCAACATTTCATATTAGAATTTTTTTTTTAATCCATGGAAAATGCTTGTCCTGGTTTTTGTCCCGATACATGCAGATTAATAGGTTGCGTGACAATTTAAGAATATCAATTTAAAATAATGAACTGAGCTAGCCTCTGGAAATCTATTGGATTACACTGACCAAGATGCAGTGAAAGGTATTGGCCGCCTGACCCCTGGCAAACAAAAGCAGTCTCAAAAATGACTTTTCAACATAGTTGTATGCATAATTGCATCTTTGTTACAGAATTTTAAAAGGTTTGCTTCTGGGAATGGCAATTCGGGCGAGGCTCATATTGCATTCTCTAATAGAATTCTAAGCACACGCAACAGATGATGACTCCCAGGGGCCTGTACAAAAAAAATGTAACATTTAAATGGTACAAATTAAAATAAATACATAGAGTGATAATCATCTCCTCTTCGTGGTGGGCTCCATCAGTGAGTTTAACTACCAATCAGGTTAGTACAATGTAAAAGGGAGTGCTAAACACAGCAGTATCTGCCACATTGGAGCATATGACCAATTTAATGGTGAAGCCTACACTGTACTCAATTGGATCTCTCAGTTAAACTCTGTATGCTCCAGCGAAGAAGATGTTATCAGCAGCAAGCCATCCTGGTCCTACATCATATATCTCTTAATCCCTTAATAACAATAGCACTTGGACTTATATACCCACCTCACAGTGCTCTAAGCAGTTTGCAGGGCCAGCATATTGCCCCAAACAATCTGGGTCCTCATTTTACTAACTTCATAAGGACGGAAGGCTGAATCAACTTTGAACCTGTCAGGATCAGAGAAAATTGATCTCCTGGCCACGTGAGCAGAGTTAGCCATTAATACTGCACTCCAGCCATTGGGCCACCACATTCTTTAATGCTAAATACTGCTTTAATCTTTTTACAGCTTATATGTTTGGGTCCCACAGGACATGTGGTCCTCAATGAGCTTTTTAAAATTACAAATAAATACAGCAACAATGTCTGAAAAGGCTGCTTCTGTAACGACATTTGTACCACATCCTAATTATTACCTTTTGCTATGGAAAGAAATACTAAGAAGCAATTGCTGTGCAGATTCATTTTGAAATATTTTCTCCTTTAAAGCCTTTCCTCTTTTGCTAGCCTCCTGCCCGAATCCTAATACAATATCCTCATTATTTGCCATAAAGGCTTTCTCCAATGTCATTTGCAAGCTAAGGAGCAGCTCCCACCCCATTTTGGCCTTGCAATTATTATTATTTATTTATTTATTTATTTCATTCGATTTATACCCCGCCTCTCTTCCCCGATCAAGGGGAACTCTTAGACCCCTTCAGTCAATTTTCAGGAAGTGCATCAAGGAATATTTTCTTAGTTTCATTGTTTCAACTGTTCCGTAATATCCATATTACGTCACCATATCTGAATTTGTTTGTTTGTTTCTTTGTTTTTACCCTTTTTTATAGAAATAACTCAAGGCAGCATACATACACAATAGTCACTCTTCCTATTTTCCCCTTAACGACAATCCTGCAAGGTGGGTTGGGCCGAGAGAGATTATGCTTGAAGTGAACATTTTAGCGTATTCAAATGGCATGTGGTTGATTTGTTCTGCGGTCCGTAGTTGTTTTTTTAAAAAATCACTAAGTACCCTTTTCTTTGTAGACAAGATGGGATACAGATCCAGATTACAACAGCCAGTAGGAGGGTGCAATTTCACTCACGACTATGAACTGCCACAAGCTCCATTTATTTCAAGAGCACAAAGCCGCAACTTAAAAAGTTGTCAAAGGGAAGTGGGGGAAAAGGGGAGGGATCAAAACCAATCATAAACTGTATCCTACTGTTAGATTTAATTCCCTCAGTCTCCTTGATAAAACCTTGGGAAGGGACAATTCAATCGACATAGCAGACTTTGTACAGATGCAAGTTGCCTGCCGGTTCTATTTTCCTTTTTATTTCTTAGTCCTAATCAAAGCAGGCGATTCTTCCCATTAAAAAGAAAAAGAAAATGGGTACAGAATTGTTTATACATTAAGGCAAAGTCTTTAATTTATTATTGTGCTGGATTTGAATATGAAGAGTAACCTTATAGGCCAGAAGTAAATATTGTGACAGTTGCCTTTTAAAAATGCATTTATTTTTGAGGTGACCTATATCTATTTCCTTTTAAAAACCTCAATGACAGCTATCAGTTACTTAATTTTAAACATATGAGGAGGATCCAGTAGCCTCCTGTGGGCTTATGCATATACAAATTTGTTTTAATCAACTTAGGCAAGAAGCGTTTGCCAGGGCGTTGTTCAAATGCCATGAAATAATACACAAAAATAACATGGTTGGCAAGCTAAATAGAGGTCACTGTTAGGACAAGTTGCCCAACCGAAGCTGCTTTGATACAGTTTTAATCAACCTGAAATGTCATGGAGGTCTGTATAAAATGAAATGGCTCCTTACTCTGGCAAATGAATTAATTATGTTGTTGTAATACTGCATTATTCTTTATCTGAGACAAGACTTACTGCAATCATTAACTGGGACACTTATCTGTGGTTTTTTTACTATTAATTTTCACTGCAGACTACAAAACTGTCTAGCTTGATGTACAGTTTATGTAAGTCAGAGATCTAAAGTTTAACAGTTTTAAATTCAACTATTTTTCTTTCTAAGGAATGACTCGAGCCAAAAATGAACTTGGCCGTAATGAGGAATTCATGATGCTATACAGCCAGCTTGAAAACATGTTTTTGGATTCCGCTTCATCAAATGGCAACATCAATGAACTAGGTTGGCCATTTATCTACTCAAAATATAGCAGTGCTGTTAGTTCAGCATGGCAAGTGACTACTAAGGATTGAAGGATATGTTTAAAATACCCATGGATACAGTATTCCTGGTGAAGCCTATCTTTATATAGTATGAATGAATATTGTGGCTTAAGGGTATACTAATTTTTTTCAGATATTAAAAGGTGTTTTTCTTTTAAATTTGATATTATTTTAACAAATTTCTCCTCTTCCCCCACCAGTCTTCTTGTCAACATTTTTGGAAGTGGTTTATCACTGCTTTCTTGCTTGGACTGAGAGAATATGACTGTCTCAGAGTAATCTAGCTGGCTTTATGCCTAAGGCAGGGTTAGAATTTACAATCTTCCAGTCTCTAGCCTAATACTTTAACCACTATACCAAACAGAAGTTCTCTATCCCGAATTTACATTTGAATAAATTATAAATACTTAAGAAATAGATATATTGTACAATTTTCTTATTTTATTGATTAAATTTCTATAGCAGCCCAATTCATCCAAGTGACTCTGGGCACATTACAATTCCAACTATATTTTACAACTAGCTGATTACCCAGCCTTGCCTGAGTTTTTTTTTTTTTTTAAAGAAGTATATTTGTGCCACAGCATTTGTGGGCCTTCTGAAGCCCCCAGTGCCCCCTCCCACATGTCACAGGCGATCTTACTTGGCAGGGCGGGCTTCTCCATTTGAGCGCCGTTTAAAAAAATGGTGCCTCAGTTTGAATATGGAGCCTCAGTTTGAAAACTGCACATGGTCAGTAGAGGGATGCTCCTTGTTCGTTAAAAGTGTCCTCTTTGCCCCTTTTTTGGGGCCGCAAAAAGGCCCCCTACAATTGGTGACCCCGACAGTGCTGATCTTACTACGCTTAGCTATCTATCTGCCACGTTTGAGGTAGATTGGTGCAGGACTGAAAGTTTGTATAGAGCACATACAAACACACACACACACACACACACACACACACACACACACACACACCACTTCTCTTTTATAGATATATAAGAAGATATAGATTCAGTTGTACATTCTACAACTAAATTCTACAAATCAGCAGAACTGGAGAAGTTTCTTGGATGAGAAGCGAAAAAAAATGAAAGGTCTAGTTCCCTTTTGAAAAGCACCTTTGGGACAACCATGGGCTGGGTGATTGAGAATCTCCTTAGAATTTACAATTCTATAAAACAATTTAAAACAATGTCCCAAATGTGCTTTTTCAGGAGGCAACTGATTCCATTCCCCACTATCCAGTCAGAACTGAAGTAGCTTCTTGGATGAGAAGCGAAACATCTTCAGGGAAAAAATAAGAAAGTCTTGTTGCCTACTGAAAAAGCACCTTTGGGACAACCGTGACTGAGAATTTCTACAGCATTTAAAACAATAAAACAATAAAAACATCTAGAAAATACATACAACAATTGTAGAATTATAAAACAATTAAGAACAATAAAATAGTAAAAACATTTAGAAAATACATACAGCAACAAGATACATACAGCAACAAGCAACTAGCTAACAGTAAAACCAAGAAACAGTGCCCTTAACTTGCCGCCTCGAGTTCCCCTTTTGGGTGAAGAGAGGCGGGGTACAAATCTAATAAATTATTATTATTATTATTAACGTATTCCATAATGGGCTTCAGCAGAATAGTCCCATCTTCTAGTTCCTGCCATTCGGCACTGTGATCGATGGGATTTGAGGAATGTCCAGTCTGCTGGATTGGAAAAAGACAATCTTTCAGTTAAATGGTAATCTTACAGGATTTTCCCTTAATAAGATTAAGGAGACTATTATATTTTGAAGGATAACTTTTCACAGAGGAGGGTTGTTGTTTTTTAAGTTAAAAGCTGTCTGGATGTTTATATCTAAAATTAAAAATGTTGGGTTTACAGGAGCTGAAAACACGAAGACTTTCATTTATAGCCATCCCAAATTAAAGAAATTAGAAGATGTTGCCCTACAACATTTCAGGTCCTGGAAAAAACATCAAGGTACATATAGGATGTAACTTGGCTGATAATAAAAAAGTTGCAAGTAATCAATTAATATTGTTCAACACCCCAATTCAGTTTTACGCAGGAAATCCCTTGTTGGGTTTATAGTCTATACTCTAATGTTTTCTACTTTGAATTTTAAGATTATGGATTATTTGCTCTTTAATATTTTGCCATTCATTTTACAATGTCCTTATTTAAAACAGTCTGGCTAATATTTGGTTTACCAGTATATGCAGCTTTCAGTCCGGCACAATTTATTGTTTAAAAATAAATGTTCTTTCATTTCTATACTTTTTTTTAAACTTTACTAGTTCCATTTTACCAGCATGAGATCAGGATGCTAGTCAGTGAAATTGATTAACTGGAGATTCTGCATGTGGCAATTCGTACCCAATTTCTCCATATGTGTTCATCGAGGTATGTACAGTAGTTTATTGGTTTGCTTTCTCTATTACATAGATCAGACTACATCTGAAGTCACACCTACAGATACCAGAGTGATGATCTTCTCCTCCTTCCGTGACAGTGTGCAGGAAATCGCAGAGATGCTTAACTATCACTACCCACTTGTGAGAGTCATGACTTTTGTAGGCCACTCTACAGGCAAAAACACTAAGGGTTTTACACAGAAGGAACAGCTTGAGGTAATGAAATGGGTGGAGGCAGGGATACAAATTGTCCTCCATGGTATAACAAATGTTACCCTTCGTGTATTTGTAAATTATCATCCCAAACAGATTTCTGATGCCAGGAAAATGGGTTTGTAATATAGCAATACTCATAGAATGATACTTAAATTATGCTGCACTGCGTAAACTTTAATTTAACTGCTGTAATCACATGATATAAGTTAAATTCACGTGAAATGAATAAAACTCAGAAACGTATAACTGCCCTGCTCATAGCTATAAGCACATGATCCTTATTTGGTTGTGGAACCCTCAAGTGTTTTTCACATGTGTAATATTGTTCCATTTTTCAAATAATAACTCGTTCCTTCTTAGTTATTTTTAATACAAAAAGTAATTATTCTTCCTATAGAAATAAAGATGCAGTGAGAAGCAGAATTGCGTAGCTTTATTTCATATATCAGCTGCTCCTTGAGGTCTTGCTCCCAAATGCCAGAGATGTGGAAAACCAGGGAGTGGCTTTCAAAGTTATTCCATTAACATCAAAGAAACCAGATGAGTGTCATGTCTTTCCAGCAGCCCTCTTCAAATGGGACATGGCTTTAAAAATACTTAGTGCTCCAGTCATATTTGACCCCTTAGAGAATCAGGAGAGCCTATCTGCTCTCAACATTTTCTGCCTGGTTTTTGTCTCTCATTTTCAACGTGGGTACTGTGAACTAAAAAGACAGTCTCCACCCAGGGTCGTTTTATGGGGCACCTCTTATGAGTTTGTTTCTGATTCAGCAACAGGGAAATTAGTTATTGTTCATTAAGCTTCCCAGCTGTGCTCAATATTGTTCATCAAGTTATTTTGGGGCTTCTTGAGATAAAATTAGTCCGTCTATCCCTGTCCCGAACTGGGTTAGAGCATTCACATGACCTACCAACACCGTAACTGCTTTGACTTGGTTAAGAAAGTGGCATAGATAGAGTGAGAGAAGTAAATGTGTAGATTGCATCTGTCCTTCCTTCCTTTGGATCTTTGTGATTGTGATTACTATCAGTTACTAATGCATTGTGTAGAAAACAAAATGTTTGTAATGGAGCAGTATAGTAATTGATAAAAGTTAACTCCTAAGTTGACTGAACAGTTGAACAAAAACTGACCCTATCTGTTTACATAGGGTTATTATCTAAAAAAAACCAACCTCAATTGTTCCATATAACCTAATGCCACTTTCAATACCTTCCTCTACTTTGAAAGGTACACAATCCTCAGTTCTCTGTATCTCATGCATATTTCAAATTCTGTGACATCTACTATCTCATAATATTTCCTTGCTATGTGGATTTGTTGTCTTAAGAACGACCAGAATCAAGCTAAAGCTTGCTTAACTTTTCTTTTAGGTAGTGAAGCATTTCCGGGAGGGCGGCTACAACACATTGGTCTCTACATGTGTAGGAGAAGAAGGCTTGGATATTGGAGAAGTAGACCTCATCATTTGTTTCGATGCTCAAAAAAGTCCAATTCGTCTTGTGCAGCGAATGGGCCGAACTGGACGCAAACGGCAAGGGCGCATTGTTGTCATTCTTTCTGAAGGAAGGGAAGAGCGAGTAAGATGAGACTCCAAACCCAAGTTTTGCTTACGGCCTCACAAATTCTAGGCAGGGGGGATTTGGGTGTTCTAAATTTTTCCAAAAATTCCATTCAAACTCTTAGGTCTTATTTTATTATTTATTTCGCTTTATACCCCGCCTCTCTTCCCCGGTCAAGGGGAACTCGAGGCGGCTACCAAATAAAGTTAAAAGAAAGTAATAGCTGAACTAGCAGATCCTGGCACTGCCCTAATGGTGATAGCATTTCGCGCTTAGACTTATATACCATACAGTACTTTATATTTTATTTATTTTAATCTAATTTATAGGCTACCCAACTCCCATTGAGTTTTTATAGCCCTCTCTAAGCAGTTTACAGAGTCAGCATATTGCCCTCAACAATTTGGGTCCTGATTTTACCCACCTCGGAAGGATGGAAGGCTGAGTCAACCTTGAGTCCAGTGAGATTTGAACTGCCAAATTGCAGTCAGCAGTAGGCTGCAGTACTGTACTGTAACTACTGCACCACCATGGCTCACGATGATGGTTCTGATGTTATCAGTAGTATGTTTGAAGGACTTGGGACAGGGGTTGTTGCTAGAGGCACCTAGGATTATATCTCAAAAACCTATTTCCATTGGTCTAGTGGTTAAGGCACGAAGGTAGAAACCAGGAGACTGTGAGTTCTAGTCTTGCCTTAGGCACAAATCTGACTGGATGACTTTGGGCCTGTCACTCACAACCCAACTCACAGAAGAGTTGTTATGGGGAAAATAAAAAGAGAAAGTATTGGGTGTGTTCACCATCTTGAGTTATGTATACAAATAATAAAGGTGGGATAATAATAAATAAATTAACAGGAGGAATGTTATTTATTTTAATAATGTTCAGTAAATGTGGGGAGAGGTGATTTGACTTTCTTTTCTTTCGGCAAGAATAAAGAGAGGTACATAAAATAAGAACATCATTATCAAATTTCTAAAACTGAATTGAAGTTAGAGTAATTGTGGACAGCATGATCTTTAACAGCATGTTGGTGGAGTCACAATTATGCTGCTGCTCTTTTGTTCCGCTCCAATAAATCTTGACTACCTTACGTTAATGATACCTTCTTTTTGCCTTACGTTTCTTCAGTCAATAAGCTTTATGGAGTTCCTGGTCATGGTTTAATCCTTTATAATTGCATACATCACAGAACATTTTAAGGGCTATTGTATTAGATGGCCATTTAGTAAAAATGTCAACATCGGTTTAATTAAGACTATTGACTACGCCAACACGTTGCTTTCCTTTATCTATATAAATTCAGTAAAATATTAAAAATCACCCGAACATTATCAGACATGACGTAATGGTGGGAGGACATAACCTGAGTTCTACAAATAAGTTCTGACATGACATAGAATTTAAGAATGACATCAAATCACTTTGTAGATTGAAAAATAGGATATTGTTTTGGCATTTGTTCGCATGTGAAAAATAGCAAAGTGGTTGATATTGAGCTGAGACCCAGAGAAATTGTAGTTAAACCAATGTAAATCATATTTGTGAATGAGTAAACTAGGAACAGATAAAGACGTTTTACTACAAAAAAGTGCCAATTTTTTTCCTCTCTTTTGTAGACTTACAATCAAAGCCAATCCAACAGAAAAAATCTTCTGAAAACTCTTTCTAAAAATAAAGGCCTCCATTTGTACCAGCACAACCCACGTATGATTCCAGATGGCCTGGATCCCAAAATGCACCGTATGCTGATTACACCTCCAGAGAAGGAGCCAGACAGCTCCGCAGCCTGCTCAAAGAAGAAAGGTCTCACTTTGGGGAGGAATAATTTTCTCAGTTTTGCCAATGCAGGTAAGAAGGGAGGATGTCTGCTGAATTCCAGTTGCCACACAAACAAAAACCATCTTTCACATAAGGTACAGTGAAGGTTGCCCAGTGTAACTGATTGGCAGATTTATGGTCAACAAGATCTAGAGTTCTTCCCTTCTTTGTATAGTCAACAAGATTCATTGCCAAAAATAATGTGAATGCTATTCATTTAAATAATTTTGGAAACATTGGCTAGTCTAGAGAAAAGAAGGACTAGGGGTGACATGATAGCAGTATTCCAGTATTCGAGAGGCTGCCACAAAGAGGAGGGGGTCCATTTATTTTTCAAAGCACCAGAGGGAAGGACAAGAAATGATGGAAACTAATCAAGAAGAGAAGCAACTTGTAATTAAGTAGAAGCTTCCTAACCGTCAGGACAATTAACAGTGGAACAGTTTGCCTTCAGAAGTTGTGTGTGCTTCATCACTGGAGGGTTTTAAGAAGAGACTGGGCAGCCACTTGTCTGAAATGGTATAGGGTCTCCTGCTTGAGCAGGAGGTTGGACTAGAAAACCTCCAAGGTCCCGTCCAGCTCTATTCTGAATTAATTTCAGTAGCTTGCCATGCCAATATTAATGGGGATGTGATTTTTTCTTTGGTAATTCCTTGATATTGGGGTATTGTTTTCTGCTTGATTGTTTATCTTCTTTATTTATTTATTTATTTATTTGATTTATATCCCGCCTCTCTTCCCCCAATGGGGAACTTCCCCCAATGGAGAACTATCTTCTTGGTAGTTCCGTCTACCAACAGCCATGTTGGCACAGTGCTTAAAGTGCAGTTCTGCTGCCTGCCGGCTGCCTGCAATTTGGCAGTTCGAATCTCACCACTTGTTGTTAGCCGCCTCAAGTTCCCCTTGACCGGGGAAGAAAGGCGGGGTATAAATCCAGTAAAATAAATACATACATACATACATACATACATACATACATACATACATACATACATACAGCCAGCCAGCCAGCCAGCCAGCCAGCCAGCCAGCCAGCCAGCCAGCCAGTTTAAGAAAGCAACCAGAAATCCCAGAAATGTTTCTGAGCAAGTCCAGCCAATGATAGTAATCCTACTGTTTATGTCAAGCAGAAATTTACTGTGTCGATAATGAAGACATGCAAGCTGCATCAGCCTACATGGCCAGTGAAGAGAAATTTGGGGTGGCATAGCAGGCATTGATTCTGCATATATAGGATATAGTATCTATTTTAGAGATAGGCCAGAACTATAAAGATTCTCCCTCTCTTTCCTTCCCTCCTTCCCTCCCTCCCTCCCTCT
>JANHGC010002941.1:29080-39111 GCA_027560395.1 Boaedon fuliginosus | reverse complement strand
TCTATCTATCTATCATCTTCCATCTAATCAATCTCTATCTATCTATCTATCTATCTATCTATCTATCATCTCTGTATACCTCTCCCCATCTTCCTCACCCTTTCCATTTCTCTGTCTCTGTCTCTCCCCCCTCCCTCTCTCTGTTGTACTCCACCTTTATTATTTTTACAAATGACTCAAGGTGGCAAGCATATCCAATATAATTTCCTCCTCCTATTTTCCCCACAACCACAACCCTGTGAGGTGGAATGGGCTGAGAGAGAGAGAGTGAGAGAGAGAGAGAGAGAGAGAGAGAGAGAGAGAGAGAGAGAGAGATTGAGATTGGCCCAATACCTCCCAGCTGGCTTTCGTGCCTAACGTGGGACTAGAACTCATGGTCTCCTGGCGATTGGCCCAAAGCTCCCCAGCCACCTTTCATGGCTCCGGCAGAACTAGAACTCGCCGTCTCCCAGTTCCTAGCCCGATGCCTTGTTTAACCAGTGAGGCCAAACTGGCTTTGCAAATATGGTCTCGTTGACATTAAGTTGAGAAGGCTAGAAGGGGGTCACACAGGTGAAAAAAAGGTGAAGATGTTGGTGGTATCCTGCTATTCCTATAACAGCAGTTGTATCTTTTTGGGAATTCTTACCTTCCTGATTGCATGTGGTAGATTACAAGGGTCTTCCAATTTGGCCAGTTTAAGACTGGTGGACCTCAACTCCCAGAATTCCTGAGCTAGCATGACCGGAGGAGGGATTCTGGGAGTCGAAGTCCACCAGTCTTAAAGCTGTCAAGTTGGAAGAGCCCTGGGGTAGAATATCTCTCACCCGTTCATAGCCAGTTCTCTTTCCCAAGGATTTTCGAAATAGTCTTTCGTAATCTGTCTCTGTCTCTCCCTCCCTCCCTCCCTCCTCTCTCCCTCCCTCTCTCATCACTTAGCAAACAGCATTGATCATAGAGGCTGGTTACAACATTCCTACTCTCCTAAAACCCGGTCAAGGCCACGCTGCTGGAAAACCTTAACCGTTGTGTTTCCTTTGCCTCCATTTCTGTGGCTCACTTTGGCACTTTTGACCAAATGCCCTGCATTTGCACTGGGAAACTTCCTGCAAAGACAGCCACGAGCCAGATCTACCAACTATATGTTTCTCTGGGGCAAATTGTCCATGCAAAGAAATCTTTGTAAGCCCAGGATTGAACTGTGGGGGTATCTTGTCCCAAAAGTACTTCCCCCCCCCGCAAAAGGCAACTGGGCTTTCCTTGAAGACGTTTCGCTTCTTCACCCAAGAAGCTTCTTGGATGAGAAGCAACACATTGAGGAAAAACAATGGGGGGGGGGAAGTACCTTTGGGACAACCCCGATCTGGGTGACGGACAATCCCCACGGTGGCAAACTCTTCCGAGTTCGGTTGTTTCTGCTTGCAGACGTTTCGCGACCCAGCAAGGGAACGCCATCAGTGCTCGAAGGGAGCGGGATTTGCTCTCCGTTTACATGCCCGTGGTTTGCCCTGCCAGTGTTGGTGGGAGTGGCCTTGGGTGGTTCAAGGATCAGAGGGCCAAGTTTGTAAGAGCCCAAACATAATCCATGGCAGTCTTTTGCAGCTTTAAGAGGTGTATGGACTTCAACTCCCAGAATCCCTCAGCTAGCCTGTGACCTAAAGGGCCATTTAGCCCTTCTCTCACCACTCAGGCAGAATAAGGGGAGGGGGGAGGGAAATATCTGACCTTCCAGATGTTGCCGCACTACGTTTCCCAGCAACCCAACCAGCATCGCCCGTGGTGAGGGATCTTGGGAATTGTAGTTTGTTTCTTAAGCCCAGGTGCAAGGAAGGAGCGGGGCGTCTCCTAACTCAGCCATGGAGGGGGGGAGTGGGGGTTGAGTATTGACGGATCCCTTCCTTCATTCGGCAGAAATAAATCTTATTTATGGAGCCCTCGATAGCCAAGCCTCCTTCCCGTTAGGCTTCGGGGGGCAGGAATCCAGGACGGAGCTCCTGGGAGGTTGGAGAACTTTGGGCGAGAGACGGCAGAAGGAGAATATTTGTAGAGTTCCAGCCTGACCTTGTTTGGCTCAAACAGGAGAAGCTCTTTGGTAATATGACTCATAGCTTCTTCTTCTTCTTCTCTCTCTCTCCCCCCACCCCCCATCCGCTCGCTTTCTTCTGACTTGGCAGTTTCTGAGAAGCCAAGAAACCAAAAATATCTTAATTGCTAAGCAATTTGAAGCCTTTCCAAGAAGTCTCGTGCTGAGCTTTTAAGGGGTGGGGTAGCCTGATTGTTCGGCTAGCGAGACGCTATATTGAGTTTCAGATTTATTTATTTATTTATTTTTGGGGGGTCACTCTACAAGGGCGGCTAAATTTGGGCGAATACAGGTAGTCCAACATCAGTGGAGGCCTACCCGTATTGGGCCAAGGTTGACCGTCCTTGTTGAGCGTTCCCAGTTTCTTCTCCTGCCCTCTGGTGCTTTGGAGAATAATTTTGATCCCCTCTTCTTTGTGGCAGCCCCTCAAGTAGGAGCCAGCCTGGGTTAGGTAGGATCCAATGTGTTGTAGGATCCAGTTTGGGTCGGTCACCAGGACCAGAGGCTTTTATCTTCCAAGGTTCCCCGAGGATGGAACTCCAGCACCGAGTTCCGAAAGCTCGGGAGACAGAACCTCTGCTCCAGGTTGGATCCTGCAAAGAACCAAATGTTTTTTTATAACGATGAATGGGGGAAGGCGTGAAGATTAATTCTATTTTTTCCCTTGTCTCCTCTTTCAGAACAGCCCGAGGGACTGCTCCGTTTCCTAGCCCAGCCCGCTGGCCAGAGAGCAGCTCCTGATGGCGGAGAAGCGGGCCCTGGAGGCCGTGAGCACCATGAGTTACAGCAAGCTCCCTCGACTGGAGGTGGACCCAACTCACGCCCTCCCGGCGGGCTTGTGCCGCTCGAGTCGGTTGCCCGACCTCCCCGCGGAAGACTATTGCAGTTACAAAGGGTCCTATTTTACTTTCCCGCTCCAGTGCCACGAAGCGCCCAAAACTTTAACTCACTGGTCGCCTGCCGAGAACTACAGCCAGTGCCCGGCTGGGGTACCTGGCCACTCTCCAAGGACAGAGAAAGCTACCTGCCAGTCGGATATGGAAGGGTTGAAAGCCCGCCAGAGACTGGCGGCTTCCGAGAAGGTCGGCGAATGCAACACCCGCGACCGGTGGGCCAGCTACGTGGGTCACACAGGCGTCCTCCAGCAAGGTTGGCTCCAGGGATACCCAACCCAGCAGCTCCCTCCGGCTCCGGCGGCTTGCTCCACCTTGGCGGTCCCCAAACCGGTTTATCAAAACCACGGGGCGTACGGGGCCGAGTCGGGGTACTGCCCCAAAAGGTCTCTGACCTTCCGGATGCAGATGGAGAACTACTCGAAACGTTTGGAGTGGGCTTCCCAGTCCTCCGTTTTGCCCGCTGGCGCCGAGAGCCGCGGTTACGGCACCGTGGGGTCCAAGAAGAGCTCCTCGATGGGCGAGAACGGCGGGGCGCAGTTCCGACAAGGGTCCAAAGAGGGCACGGCTCACTCGTCTGGCTTCGTGCCTTACCACAAGGCTTTGGAGAAGTGCCAGGGGGCGCCGAATGGCTCTTCCTTGGATGCCAGCTATCCCTCTGTAAACCCGAAAAGCAACTCAGAGTCCCCAGCGGGTAGCAATTCCAGAAAACAGACATGGGCCAGGCTACCACCATCCTCTGTTCCTCCTCCTCCTCCTCCTCCTCCTTCCAGCTTGCTGGTGAATTCCCAGGACCTGGCATACCAGGAGCGATCCCCCTCATGCTACCCTCTGGGGTCGTACCCTCTCACGTCTCACGAACAGATGTTGTTGTATCATCAGAGCTACATGCAAGCCGAAAAAACCAACTCGGTCTTCGCTTTGGCAGCCTGCAAAGGTTTTGGGTCAAGCCGTGAAGATGGCCAGATGTTCCCCGCGTCGTATTTTCAACAAACCTCTCGCAGCTATTATCCCGGGCATCTGGAGAGCTACCTTTACCAGGCCGTGGGCCCACCTCCACTGATCCCCACTGAAGAGCTTCACTCTTCAAGGGAACACGAGCCCCCCCACAACCCGGTGGCCAAGATGGATTTTGCCCCAAAGACCCCCGTTTCTTCCTGCGCTGTGCCTGACAAGCCTTCTCCAGCGTGTCCTTGGCGTAGCCGAGGTGGCCTTCCGGACTGGTGTGAGAGTAGCCGTGTTGCAAGAGAAGCCAGCACGAATTCTTCTGGTCTACAAGCTCTCCCTTCCACGCATCAAGTCGACCGTTTGTCTCATGGTTACAACAGGGGTGAAAAGGCGGAGGATAGAGGCTGCAAGAAGGATCTTCGCCCACCAGAAAAGGGGACGGAGAAGGAGGAGGACCCTTCCGAGACGCACAAAAAGTTCTCCTTGGCTTGTGAATCTAGGAAGAGGAGCATCAACGCTCACAAAAACGAGCCGGGAGGCTGCATAATTATTTCGGATAGCCCGATCAGCTCCCACAATCTCTACTCCAAACCGGCCCTGCCCAAAAGTGCTCCGAAGGCTCCTAACATCCAATCGACATCTCATGGACATTGGTCCCCGGAGAATCAACCGAAAGGACTCCACGAACGGCGTGAAGGTCCCTCAACGTCTTCTCCTCCCATGCCTGTTATCCACAACGTCTTCAGCTTAGCTCCCTACCGAGCCTACTTGGAAGGTTCTGCTGATTTGGTGGAACTGGACGCCACCAAACGTTGCCAGGCAGAGGAGCTGCCTCCCAAAAGCAGAGGCAAGAGTGCGGACAACGGATACGTGCCTTGGACAGGCTCCCTGAGATCGACCGAAGAACCGAGGCTGGATCTACCTAGGGAGGAAGGAACCACTGGCAATCCAGTCATGAAAAGTAGAGACGCGGACTTGAATAAAAATGGTCTCTCAACGGCACAAGGGGTTGGGGATTATGTTGGCCCTTGGGAAAGCTTCACGGCCAAGCTTTTGAGTCCTACTGATCCTGTGTCCCGCCAGCCATCCCCCGCCAGTCATTCCAACGGCAGAGTTGGGAGGCTTACTCAAGAGGACCATGTCTTGGATCTCAGCTTTAAAACGGAGGAGTTGGCAGAGCAACCCGATCTTCTGCAGCCGCCCAAGGAAGCTGAGGCTCCAGAGGTTGGAGGCCCGAAGGTCCAAGGGGGAGAAGTGAAGGAGAAAAAAACCAGCGGCCAGGGCTCTGCCTCCCAGGCAAACAGAGAGACCTTGGTGCTGCCCATCAACGGGGATTCTAGAGGGAACCGGCATTTTCACAGCTCTGCAGCATTTCTGTTCAAGAAATTCAAAGTCCTGAAAGCGCACGCCGCAGAAGCTGCTTCTGGGGTCAAGGATGTTTCTCTCCCAAAAGTTACTGACTCCCAAATAACGCAGCCAAACAGTCCCTTGGTTGGGCCCAGCCTCCCCCAGACTGCGATGCCATCCGAAACTCTGATTTTGCAGCTCAAATGCTTGAACGCTACACTGCCCGATGCGTCCACGCTCTTGCTTCCTAGTGTCCCTCCTGGCCCTCCTGCCCTTAGAGAGACCCAGGTCCTGGATCCCGCCACGGAAAAGCTCCTCGGTCAGAAGAAACCACCCAGGCAATATTTCACCGCATTGCACGCCTGTGTCTGCACCATAATCTCCGGTTCAGTGTCTGCCTCCTCCCCAGATCAGCTCAAGGAATGGCTGGAGATGGCTGAGCCTACCGTGGAGCTGCAGGAGAAGACCGTCAGCTCCACCAAGCCCAAAAACGGTTCAAAGGCCTCTGAAGGCCCCAAGTTCTCCAAGGGCAAAGAGATCTGGTTGGCCTTTAAGGATGTCGGGGTGCTGGTCAAGAAGTTGCAATCCCAGCTGGAGATCTTCCTGCTCTATAATAAATGTCCTTTTCCTCACGTGATGCGAGCTGGCACCACCTTCATCCCTATCCACGTGGTGAAGGAGGAACTCTTCCCCAATCTCCCCGCTGTGTCGGTTGACCATGTCTTGCAGGATCACAAGGTGGAACTGCGTCCTACCACCTTGTCTGAAGAGAAGGCACTGAGGGACTTGGACCTCAAGAGCTGTACCTCTCGGATGTTGAAGCTGCTGGCTTTGAAACAGCTGCCGGACATTTACCTGGACCTCTTGACCCTTCATTGGCACGAGTGTGTCAAGCAGCAGCTTGGTAAGGGCAGACAATTTGGCCTTCTTTAGAAACTTAAGCGTTGAACTGAATATATGTTCTTCTTTTTCACCTTTTTCTCTTCTCTGTCTTGCAAAAAGTTATGATTTTCCCGGGCTTTGGTCACTGTAACTTTCCCACTTACACGGACATACTTTTGGTTGGTCTTCCCTATAGATGTGGGTAGAAAATTTACATAGTGGTCCGGGTCGATGCCCGAGAGAGAATTTAGCGAATTCTACCAAGATTGGTGGGATTCTGCTTTCTAACTGGGGAGAGGACTGGAAAAAGGGATCTTAAGAGAGTAGGCTGTGCTTAAACTCTAAAGGGGAGGATATCCTGAGACTGTTGGCAAAGAAGGCATGGAATTGGATGCCTACATTATGGGCAAATGGCTCTGATGTACAGAGAGTCCTCGACTTATGACCATTCATTTAATGGGTTTTCAAAGTTACGACGGCGCTGAAAAAAAGGGACTTACAAGTGATCCTCACAGTTATGGCCATTGCAGCATCTACATATTTATGTAATCAAAATTGAGGTGCTTGGCAACCAGCATGTATTTACAATGCTTGCAGCATTCTGGGGTCACGTGATGATGGCTTGCAGCCTTCCCAAGGGTCTTTCTGACATGCAAAGTCAGTGAATGGATCCTCTTAATGACTAATGGCAAAAACTAGGCAGTTAACAATCATATCACTTGGCGAGAGAAATTTCTGTTCCAATTGTGGTCGTACGTTGAGGACTAACTGTAATTCAGAGGCGAGGAACCTACCAAGATCTGTAATTCTATAACTTCTTTCTTTCACCTGTTGTTATCCTGATAGCAGCTGTTCGGCTTGGGAAGTACCTGGGAGTTCTAGTCTCAGTTCAGCGTGAAGGGCGCTACGCTAGAAAAGCTGGCAGTAAGACAGCCTTGGGCAAGATGGAACGTTAAGTCCCGTTGCCCACATCCCACGCACACATGCGCACCCAGGCCCACCGCCTCGCTTTCATTAGCTCTGACCAACTGTGCCCCCCTGCAGCCAGTGTCATTTCAGATGATTCTTGACACCTTTATTTTTTCCAGGTCCAAGTTCACAGGCGCGCCTGCACCCCTCCAAGTAGGTATCCATTCTTCGTGTGGGTGCGTCTTGCTCATTGCTGCTGGGTTTAGTTGGAGTTGTGGAAGGCCTTTGGGCACAGGTTGATGTGGTTAGGCTTCTCGCGATCTTGCCAGTTAGCTGTGCTAGTTCTGGTGCTCTAATGGTAGGTGGGAATGACCTTGGGAGACAGGAGGAAGAGCTGCACACTAGGCAGTGGACAGATAAGAAGAGGCCAATTAGACCCTAGAAGGAATGGAGCCCCCACTTTTATTGTCCCCAAACTAAGGCGGTTCCCACTTTGAGTCACTTTCCCCACTTCCTTCAGACTCAGATTTTGTTTATCCGACAGTTGTCTGGGCTGTGTCTCTTCCTCCTGTTTCCCAAAGCCCTTCTCCTATACCGTTACAGGTGCCGTTTGTGGAAAATATAAGGCCTTGGAGGTTAGCAATTTAGCTGGACAGGGCTGAAGGACATTTCAAGCAGCGCATGATGCTTATGCAAACCACAGGAAGCCCGAGAGCATCTTGTCAGCCAATTGTGGGGCTTTATTTTATCTTATCTGATGTGCAGAAGAGCAATGGCTGTTCTGATTTCAGATGTAGATAGATATATAGATAGAGAGAGAGACAGAGAAAGACAGAGACAGATTAGAGAGAGAAAGAGAGAGATGATGATGATAAGAGAGAAAGGGATAGGATTGACAGACTGACAGAACAATCCTTGGCAATTGGGCTGCCGTGTGATATCTCCTGGAGCATCAGAAGAGGGGAAGGCATATTTGGGGGCCCCTTGATTAGGACAACCTTGGAGAATTTGGTGTCTTCTTCAAAACGTGTGTTGAGATTATACTTCCTTTTCCTGGCATCCTGGAAACTGTAATCCCAACCCATCTGGAGTCCTTGGTTTTGTTAAGACACAACTCTGAGATGAAGAGATCTTTTGGGATGGGGACGTCACCCAATCATCACCTGAAACAAAGCGAGCCTTAGAAGGTGTGTCCAGTGGGATCCATTCTCCCCTTAGAGCAGTTTTGGCTTAGTTGGAGAATGGAGGAGAGTTGTTGAAGTGTTGGAAGGAGAGTTTAGGATCTCAGCTGTGGAGAGCATTTTTTTTGAATGGAGATGCTCATTCGGTTGACTGTTCTTGTGCTTTTCGTTTTTCCAGGGGATCCTGCGAGGTTGATCCCAAACAATGATGCTGAGGCATTAGGAACAGATGAAACCACCGACTCTTTTGACCAGGACTTCCAAGAGAACGGTACCCAGGGCAAAACATGTGGATTGGCAGCATCCTTGCATTATGAGACTCTCCAACCAGAAGATAAAGAGACCCTGGACAGATGTTCCTCACCTTCCTTACAACATGGTTGTGTGCGAACGGGGATGAAGGTGCTTCCTACGGAAGATGCGGCCTTGGAGACCAAAGGACTCACTCTTTGCCCTGGTGCTAGGAGGCCACCCCATAAACAGCCAAGGACTCTCCAGCTTCAGTTGACTACGAAGGTGGCTAGGAGGTCAACTAGAGCTTCCAAGATCCTTCACCTCCGGAAATCCGTGGTTCACATCCAGTTCCAGAATGCTCTACAGGACATTCAAGGACCTCAGATTCTTGGTCCTTCAGGGAAGGGGAAGACAGTCCCACCGCCGCTCCTCCTCAAGCGTCTCAGGCGTCGGAGGCACCGTCGCGCCAAGGCGTCTTCCTTGCCCTCCGAGTATCCAGAACTGGTTGGGAAGAGGATCAGGCACTTGTACGAGGAGAAGGACAAGACCGAGGCCTGGTATCAGGGCGTGGTCCTTCGCGTGCACAAACCCCACAAGAACCCCCTGAAGACGGTTTATGAGGTGAAATACGACAGTGAGCCAGAGTGGCAATATTACCTCGAGATTCTGCAGGATTATAAGAAAGGCTGGGTGGAGCTGGATGAATGAGTAGATGGGTGTGTGTGTGTGTGTGTGTGTAATTGAGAGGGAAGAGGAGATTTGATTCATCCGGCTGTCTGTCAGATCGGAACGCAGCTGGAAGGATCAGCAGGCTTCAAGATTAACTTCCATCACGACACAAGTTGGCTTAAGTAGACTCGGACCCCGTTCAGATGGTCCTCTTGCGGTCCTCCCTACCTCAGGGCTCCATAACACTTCCAGAAACCACGCATGGAGTAGCTTTCAGGGTTTGACCAATGTTTTGAGCCACCACAACATGTCTTCCTATGGTCCCAACGGACACCAGAAGCGACCTACGAACCTCGCGGTCCGTTTGACCGATCTTCTCCCTGGTTGGGACTCTGGGGGACCTCCCAAGACATTTCCCTGGTGGGCCACCTCCTCTGTCCTGCCTTCCAGCTTGTTGCAGAGGTAGCGAGTTTCGTCCGATTCCTAGAGGGTCTTTAGAACGACCGCTAGCCTGAGGGCCTTATGGGAAAGCCACGATTTACGTTGCTAAGCGAGGCAATGTTGTTTCATCGAGCCGGGTCTGATTTTTTTTTAACCCGCTTTTTGCCAGGGTTGTTAAGTGAACCACTGCAATTTGTTAAGCGAATCCAGCTTCCCGGATTGAGGCAGATTCATTGACCGACTGCGTGTTTTGCTTCGGAAATGCAGTGCTTTGCTTAAACTGAAAAAAGGTCATTAAACAACCCGCCTTCCTTAGTGACTGAAATTCTGGCCCCAATTGTGATAGTAACTCAAGGATTATCTATATGGGCCTCTTCTTTTTTTTTTTAAAAAAAGAGAGAATAAAACTTTCTCAAGTCCTGTAAGCCCACCAACCCCCTCCATGAAATACAGTTCAAAAGAAAA
>JANHGC010002941.1:17667-28980 GCA_027560395.1 Boaedon fuliginosus | reverse complement strand
TAAAGCTCTGATAAGCAGTATATAAAATCTGAGTGCTATTGCTATCTATGTTGTAAGCCGCCCAGAGTCCTTCAGGAATTGGGTGGCATAAAAATGTAATAAATAAATAAATAAATAAGTGGGAAAAGATAAGTACTAGGTAGTTAGACAGATAGGGTTTATTATTATATTCCATTATATATTAGATAGATAGGTATTAGGATTCAAGACAACAGGCTCCAATAAAGCAAAGAACCCCGGAACTAATACAAATTATAAGATAATGGATCCATAAGTGTCTTTTCTGAAAGTAGGAACTGTGAAAAATATTATGGATGGACCCCGTCTTGTGCCAGCTTCCTGGTCTACCCTGAAGTCCCATCCCTGACTTCTCTTGGCTTAAATACATTTTTATGTAGGAAGGTGATCTGATTTAGGACTTGGGAGATGCTTGCCAAAGGACATTTCCAGGAGAAATGGCTCTCCTTGGCAGGCGCCTATCAATTCACCCGTTCATCACCGTTCATAATAGCGATAAGGTTGAAGTAAATGACATCAGTCCGCTTGGGGTCCTTGGTGCTGAGAAATAAATCACCGTCTGTTGGTGCGTCAAGGTCAGTCCAGGAGGTTTTTAGAAGGTTGAACTTGCCTCCAGAAGCAGCAAGGAAGGACAATATATGGTGTGATGTGAGATTATAGTTGTTTGTGTAAGGTGCCAAGGGAAATGTGGATTACAACACTGCCTCTCCTCGTCTTTTGTGTATGGAACCAAGGAGGCTGGGAATGCAGTGGAAGGGAAAGGAGAATTTCCTATGGAGATACTCTGTCCTCCAGCTCATGGTTGTCCCAAAAGTGGTTTCTTTTAATCAAGAGGCAACTGGACTTTTGGGGTTTCCTTTGAAGACCTTCCACTTCTCACCCAAGAAGCTTTTTCATCTCTTGACTGGATGGCGGGGAATGGAAGGATGGATGGATACTCCTTGCAGATAGCTGGTCATTTGCATCCTTTGAGAGGGTCGCTGAGGCCCACTTGGAGGTTCGTCTGTGTCCTCGGGAAGCAGGAGAGTCCAGTTGCCTCTTGGAAAAAGCTCCTTTGGGACAAGGGAGAGGAGATATAAACAATCGAGAGAAAGATGGGGCGTCCATTGGCAGCTTAGCTTAGCATTCCAGTCTAAATCTCTTCTTAAAAGCCTCCAGTGATCTGGGTGATGGAGCACCAGAACTTCTGAAGGCAAGTCTTCAGAACTTAATCAATTTGCTAATTAATAAGGGTTGGGAATACAATTTCCATGCCTTTGTTTACCCCAAAATTAACGTTAAAGAGACCTTACCGAGATTTGCTGCTCTTGCTGTTCATGATCTTGTGGACCTTGGCATCCACCATTGCAACGAAGTTGGCTGTTGAACAAAGACAGAAACATTGCGCCATATCCATGGATTATCCATGTAGAGTTTTCTCTATTCGCTTTCTACGTTCTTAACATCCTTCTGGGCAAAACTGCTCCTTAACGATCTGTTTTAATGTTCTGCTTCCAGTTGAAGAAGATGCTGTCTGTCTATGAGAACTTTCTCCACGCAAGGGTCCTTCGTTTCTTGTAAGTAGGCCGCCACATTTATCGCTCAGTGTCCAGACAGGAAGAGACCCATGGAATTAAGGGTAGAAGGGTACAAAATAAATCAGTAGGGAGATTGGGTCAGTTCTCTTCCCTGCCTTGGTTTCTGAAACGGATACCCCTGAACTGATTCTGAGCTTCAGTAGGGCTCCCATGTAGGTATAATAATTGTCCTTTTTTCATTGGTCCTTCTAAACTGATTTTGCATCTACGTAGAATTCTCCCTACTGAATGCTTAAAATGGAAGTTTCTGAATCGGTTTACCAGATCGATTGCAGATTCGAATCAGTTGGATCATTTGAAAAAAAAAATATCTATGTTAATTCTAAACAATCATTAGTCCTGTCTGCCCATATTGGATGAAAGATGGAGCAATCTGTGCAGAGAGTGTTCTCTCCAGAGATTTCCATTTTTGGGACAATGGCACCAGTGTTTGAGGTGGAACCATAAAGCAGCTTTGTCCAACTGGGAACCCTTCCAGTGGTTGCATCTAGACGTCCTGGACTGCTGGCTGGCAATTCCTGGAATTCTTAGCATGCTAGGAAGGTGTTGTGATGATTGGACCCCCGCCACATTTGCAAAAAGTTATCTGTAGATGTTCTCCTGAATTCTGTCCCATAGGAATGGATCTGTGGTGGTGGAGAGCCAGGTGACCTTCCGGGCAACGGGTCGCCTTCCCACCCCCTCTGACATCATACGGACAATTGTAACACAGGTTGAGAGCCGGAGAATAGATGCCTTTTTTGACTGGAGGATAGATGTGAGATCTTTGCACTTAAATGGTGAGTCATCAAGCAACGGTCAGCTTTGGTCCAGTTGCCGTGGTTTAACCTTCTTAGATACTTGTGGCCTGGATGGTCGAGTCTTCATTTCCATAAACAACGGGCTTAGGTAAATAACTTAATTTCCTTTCTTCAACGAGGCAGTAGCCAACTTCATTGGCTGGCTGAAGTGTATTTTATTAGATGTACATCTATGGATTGATTTTGTAAGAGGGAAGATGCCTCTTGGTTGTCGACATGCTTCCTTGGAATTGTCCTCTGTTTTTACTAGGATTCAGCTTGAAAAACCTAGAACCTGAGAAGTTGGCTGTATTTTTCAGTCTCCTGGAACTGGGGTCAATATCAACCGTTGATGACAAGAACTTTGTCCAAGAACACTTGGAAAGTCTGAAGATCAAGGTAATGGAACAAGGCCCTTGACTTCAGGCAGGGAGAACACCTGATAGAAGAGAGGCCCATTGTGGATGAGTTTAAAGCCAGTCCTGCTTGGTTAAATTAAGTGCTCCAGCCATTTAAATGGGTAGGTTGCACCCATATTTGGTCTGCTGCGTCCAAATTAAGATCTCAGATAACTTTCCTTGATGAACTTCAGTGCCAGGAAACCTTTAAGCTTAATGAGTTGTAAGCATGCTTACAACTTTTGGGGAGGGATGAGAAATTAAGAACTTGCCCGTAAAAAGTCTTAAAGTATTTTTTTTGTTGAAGATGTTGGAGTTAAGGATTAACTGAATTTATGACTCAGTGATAACAATAAATTTCTGCCTGTACAGATGAAACTGTTGCTTGGAACCCGATATGCAGTTCCTTCGATCTCGCTTGTTGATAACCGGTAGGTAGCAAATTTCTGGGAAGGATCAATTCTCCGACAAAAACAGCGGTCTGGACATTTTCCAGGCTGGACACTTGACCAGTCCAAAACAGGATTCACGGGTCCATTTGAAACCGGCAAAAAAAGATAATTCTTTTTGCTTGTAGTCAAATGCATATTGAATGCTGAATTTTCACATCTCTTGGAAGTCAAGTCAAGCCAAGTCAAGTCTTAATCAACATCATTTTCTCTCCTACAGAAATGCCCAAGGTGGCATTGACATCAATGGAAATATCTTCATCAAAAGCGATACTCATGTGGACACTCACTGGATTCTCAAGGCATTGACTGGGCTTTCAAATGTCTCCGTGGACATCATCTCACTCTCCATCAGTGGTCAGTAGGTTCAGATCCATGACTGGCTGTTAGGCCTGAGGTTGGGTTCAGGCGAGATGTATCTTTTTTCCTTAAGTGCATCTCTCTCTCTCTCTCTCTCTTAGGTTCAAAGCTGAGCCTCCAGGTCTTTCCAGTTTCCTTCTTGATAACCAACCGGATATTCGATGAGAAGATGTTGGACCGTTCCTCTGTAGAACGTCAGAGCATTGCAAAAGATCTCTCGGATACGGTGAGATAGAAACGGTTACTGGAAATTTAAATTCACCCGTTGCAAAACTCGTTGAAAACTCTTTTTAGTGTGAACATTAAAGAATGTAGGATAGTTCTATGCCTATTTAAAGCAGTTACTAGCTGATGATCCGATGTTGCACGGGAAATTTTTTATGGGACTGCCATCTTCCTTCCTCCCTCCCTTTCTCCTCCCTCTCTCCTTCCTTTCTTATCTCCCCCTGCCCCATGTTCCTTCCTTCCCCCTCAATCTTCCTTCCTCCCTCACTTCTCTTTCCCTCTCTCTCCCTTCCTCCCTTCTTCCACGTTTGGAGACTCCTACCAAGTTGGAACTGGACTAGTAACAAGGGGAGGAATGGTGAGGGAGTGTAACAGCTGAAAAGGTGATGGGTAAGGCTTAGGAGGAGTCAGATCTGAGCTCACCGTGTGAAAATAATTGCTTTCCAGCTTACACGAATACTTGGCAAATACAAAAACTTTCTCCAAGTGGCAATCCGTAAGATCACGTAAGTTAACTGAATTTGTCTCTCTTTCATAGCCTGCTTAGTTAGGTAGCCTGTTGCTGATGACATCTGAGATCACTTTTCTTTAACTTAGAAATAAGTTGTAATCCAACGTCTACCTGTTTGGTTGGATTACAGTTTCCCAGGTAGTAATTTGGCCATGCTGGGCATCCATCCTATTTAGAGATCCCCCTATTAGACTCTTGTTGTGTCCCACACCCTGAACCCACCCTTTACAGCCGGGCCTTAAAGCCCCAGAGTCTTTTAAGGCACCAACAAACAGACACAAGCCTTTCTGAGATCCTTTGTTTAGAACAGCAGTCCCAGTTCTCCGGCAGGCTGCAAACTGCCAAAACTGCGAGATAACCATTGACACAGTAATCAATACGTAACAGAATATTCAGAGTTCAGACTAGCAAGTGGAGACTTCTTCCAAACAGATACACACAAGACCAGAATCTTCCGAACACCAACCAGAAACACACAATACGACTCCAGCGAGTTGTTCTCTGCAAGGGTCCGTTCCCATCCACACCCCTTTTTTAAGTCCTTTGGGGTGTGGCCAATTACTGGTCAGCTGTGGCTCGGCCTCTTCCTTTACTGCTGCTCCTGCCTTCTCATTAACCTCTGTGTTCTCGTGTTAATCAGGGCCTCTTCTCCGCTGCTATCAGAAGCCGAGGCCTCCTGATAACTAGTGGACGGCCCAGCCACAGGCACCGTATCGGCAGCCGGTTCCTTCCTCCAAGTCGGAATCAGCTGCCAGATCCGCAGCACGCTGCTGGGCCATAAGGACTCTTCTTTGAGTCTAGGATGAAGCCATAATGTTGGCTTTTTTCTCGAAACCAGCAACCTCTATAGAGGCTGGGCTCGGAGAACTGAGTCGTAACGTGACTTCTGGATGCTGGGTTAGCGCAGTGGGCGAACCTGGCCGGCCCCTGTGAGATTAGCAACCTGGGTTTCAACACCAGGTGGTGGACCAGGTCGGCCTCCTTCAGCCGCGTCTTTCTCTTGCCATTGTGTAGAGGTGGCTCCCTCGTTTGTTACGGAGATGCGATATTCCAGCAACCGGCGCCGAGCAACACGGACGTCCTCCAGACTCTGGCGTTCTCGGTCGATCCAAAAGATTACCTAGATTCCTCGAGTATTCAGGTGGATCGGTTCTCCTTTACTGTGGCAGGTAGGATTTTGTTTGGACCTCTTTCATTTCTTCAAACCCACTGAAGCCAGTGCTCGGGTGGGTTGCTTTGCCGAAGGTAGGAGACGAGAAGGAGAAGCGGGAGATCTAAAAGAGCCTTGGTGGCGCAGGGGTTCAATGCAGCCCTGCAGCCCTACCCCTGCTGACTTGTTCAGCAGGTTGTCAGATCGCATCTCACCAGGCTCAAGGTTGACTCAGCCTCCCATCCTTCTAAAGGTCGGTAGAAGGAGGACCCAGATTGTTTGGGAGGCAATAGGCTGACTCTGTAACCGCTTGGGGAGTGTTGTAAAGCTCTGAGAAGCAGGATATAACATCTGAGTGCTATTGATATCCATGTTGTAAGCCGCCCAGAGTCCTTCGGGAGTTGGGCGGCATAAAAGTATAATAAGTAAGTAAGTAAACAAACAAACAAACAAACAAATCTTTCATGGGGGTTAAAATTCCTGGCTTTGCTTCCCTTTGGAGCCGCTGGGCCTTCTTAACCTGGCAATCTTGGGCAGGCTGCTTAATCCTTTCCAGGAATAATACAGTGTGAGCTAATACGGACCTTGCCATGGATATATGACCTGATTTAATTCTTCTTCTTCTTCTTCTTTTTTAATTCATTAGGTGCCGGGCTGGAGCCTTCCTTGAAAAAAGCAGGCGTCCCTCTCTATGCTGTAGTGATCATCATTATGTTTCTCCTCCTTGTAATTGCTGTCCCCACCTTCCTTTGGCTGGTAAGAGCTGCAGCTGGAGGTCGACTTAAGAGATTTACTCCCTTGCTGGACAAAGGACTCATAAAACGTCTCTGCTCCCCTCCACTCTCTCTCTCTCTGTGGGGAGAGGCTGGGTGTCCTTACTTCGCCCTCATCTGTCTGTCTGTCTGTCTCAGAAAGTCGCAGCTGGGCCAAGCCAGCCAGCCAGCCAGCTCTCTTTGGGGCTCTTGGCTATTCCTTTTATTTCTTCTTTTTGGAAATCCGGTGTAAAGTTTTAAAGAAAAGATTGGACATTTGCAGTCGCTCCCGTGTCTGTGTGTGTGTGTGTCTCCTTTTCAGAAACCCCAAAGAGGTCTATCAGTTGTTATAACCCTCAGCTTGCTTTATTCTTTCTTTTTTTCTCTGAAGCCCAAAGCACTTGCTCGCCGCGGCAAAATGACAATCCACAGAGCGTCTGAGGCAGGACTGGATAGGGAAGCGTTTGAGCTGGATAATCCGGGATATCAAGCCACAGTTGGAGAGGTGAGAGTTGGGATGGGGAGGGGGGGGATACTTTGCAAGCAGGAAAGAACCCCCCCCCCCCAAAATCTCTAGTCCCTGGGGTGGCTTTTACTCGGAGGACATTTTGTGGAGATGCTAACTGTCGATATTCCTCGATTTACAACGCTGCGTCCAAAGACCGGTCAAAGTTCGCAATGGCCCTGAAAAAAGTGCACTTCCACCACATGTGAAAAAAGGATCCAGGCACTTGGTCACACTTCCAACATTTTGCTGCATTGTTTTTTTCTTTTCCTCCTGGCTAATTGCACTGGTGAAACAGGGTTTCCCTTTAACAACCGCGGCACTAGTCAGGTTGTAAAATGGGATAAAATTCTCCGCTTAGCAGCAGAGAACGTTGGGCTCCGTTGTGGACATAAGCTGAGGACTTAACTCGTTTTCCTATAACCCACAGGGAAAGACCAAGGACTCCTGCATTGGATACCAGACTGTCTGAGCCAGAACAAAAAAAATTGGAACCGTTTTCTCTTTGTCGATGCCCCAATGCATCGTGGGTCAATTTATCCGATTGAAATCCTAAAAGTTTTATTCCATGGAAAATTCTCAAAAAAACCAGATGTGTCAAAGGCAGCTGTTTTTTTTTTTTTTGCTAGGAGCTTTTAAGGAAAAGGGATGCAAAGCTGCCACTCTTCTATTGTGTTTGTGGGTAGACCTCCACCCTCCCAAAGCAGCCATCCCAGTTTCTTTTTATTATAATAAGTTGGATCTTTTAAAACGACGTCTTTAAAGTCTTTGTTTGCTATCTTGGTGCGAAAGAGAACGGGATGATCCCGTTTTCCCTATAGTTTTTTCCGATCGAAAAGTTTAACCTTGAGGGGGGAGGGGAGGGGAACCGCGTTTGGTTAGGTTTTGAATTTTTGGAGGGGGGGAAGTAGAAAAACCACGTTTTGGTTTAAAACGCCTGATGGTTGAATGTCAGCACGTACAAAACTGGAAGCTGGTGAAGCCCTCCGTTCTTCCAGGAAACTGAAGGAACGTGGCACCTTCGTTTGTTTTTTTATTTCTCTCTCTCTCTTTTAAAAAGAAAAATACGATACGTTTATACGCCGTGCAGAGCGCGAAAAGCACAATCTGAATGACGGCTGGTTGGATTTGAAAAAACGGGTGGGAGGATTCCAATCTGTTCCGGACACCTGATCCCAAACTTAAAAACGGGACCGTCTCCAAATCTGCTAGGTTACTTCGGTGTGAGCGCAGAAAAGGCTCCCACCCAAGTAACCTAGCAGATTCGGAGACCTCCCGTTTTTAACTCTCCAAGTGGGGGACGGTTTGAGGCACGGATTGGATTGGAGTGACTCCAGATTAAACCTTTGGCGGAATTGGAACAAGGGCATGCCACTTCCTCATTGCCCATGCTGAGCCGAGTGCCCGCCTTCCTCATTTGGACTTCCTAAAATAACCTCCCAACCCAAAACTTGATTTTCCAAAGCTGCTGCTTAGCACCGTTTGAACCTTGAAAAAAAATCTTTTTATGCCCAGTCTGCTCTTGCAGGAGCAACCGGACCCAAATGGCCGAGGAACCAACAAAGGCAAAGTGGATATTTTGTTTTATTCATTTATGGCAGTATTAACGATGTCGGGATTTTGACCCCTCGTGTTTTAATTCGTCGTTTTATCCCCGGCTTGACCATTTTCCTGGCTCCATTGCCGTGACTGTATCCCGCCGCCAGCGATGCCTAGCTCCCCAGGGGCTGTCCAACCACAGCTCCCATCCCCGCAGGAAGGATGGGAGTTGTAGTCCAAACACTTCCTGAAGTTTCACCGTTGTCTTATCAACAGCTGGGTCCATTCTAAATTTGGGGGGACAGGTGAAATATCCACTTTGCTGATTTGCAGTTCGAGACAGAGGCAGTCCCTTTTAACTGCTGAGTTTTTGTTGTTTTTTTTCATTTCTACCCCCCCTCCTCCTGGCACTTCACTTCCCCTCCCTCCAACTTCCTTAGTCTCGCCATCTGATGGACTTCATTGTTTGTTTTAGCAGCGGAGCAAGTCAAACCTGCCTGCTGAAGTCGACTTGCTGTACTTTTCCCAGGCTTCCAGCCGCCGAAACGCTTTTGTTGTAGTAAAATCTAGTCCTGAATAAATTGTGAGAAATTACCTTCGCCTCACACCTTGTTTGAGTGTCTGGAGGGGGAAGCCAAAGATTTGGGGGAAACGGGTGGGATGTGTCTGCAGGCGGCTAAGAAAGATATTTTCTCCGAAATCCCCAGGAAGTGAACACAATAACAGAGGCAGAAGGCTCCTTGAAGATCCTCTAGTCCAACCTTCTGCTCAAGCAGGAGACCTCATAACCTGTGATGGTGAACCTATGGCAGGCCGAGCCCTCTCTGTGGGCATGCGAGCCATTGTCCCGGCTCAGCTCTGCTGTACATGGGCGCATACCTCCCGACAGGCAGCTGGTCTTTGAGTCTTCTACTGTGCATGCTCAGGGGGCATGGGGCATGTATAGGGGACATGCACATATGCATGGGGGTGTGGTGCACGCACGGATGTGCGTGCATGCATAGGGTGGACGCAAGCACAGGACGCATGTGCATTTCATTTTGGGGATGCGTGCGCATGCACGTGGTTTGGGCACTCGGTGCTGAAAAGGTTAGCCATCACCACCAAGTGACTGTTCCAATCTCTTCTGGGGAATTGTGGGAGTTGAAGTCCACAAAAGTTTGGAGACCCCTGGTGTAGTGGTTAAGACAGCAGGTTAGACAAGACGGAACACACACTGTAGAAAGATTTGATCACAACTTCTACTTTGGAAGCATTGATCACAACTTCCATTTTGACTTATTTGACTGCATCCTTGGACGGTTAAAGAGAAGTAGTCAGCCTGAGCAAAAAACGTGGCAACTCTCACATCGAATTCCCCCTTAAACAGAACAACGGAGTTGGAAGGGACTTTGGAGGTCTTCTAGTCCAACCCTCGGCTCATGCAGGAAACCCTATATACCATTTCAGACCAATGGTCGTCCGATCTCTTCTTAAAAACCTCCAGTGTTGGAGCACTCACAACTTCTAGAGGCAAGTCGTTCCACTGGTTAATTATTTTCACTGTCAGGAAATCCCTCCTTAGTTCTAGGTTGCTTCTCTCCTTGGTTAGTTTCCATCTGTTACTTCTTGTCCTGCCTTCTGGTGATTACTTGCATAAACCACAATTGGCAAGAGGCCACACAAACTGCTAAACCAGACAACAATGCAGACGCTTGTTCGGTGGTTGGGTTGATGTGTAATGCTGAACTCTCAACTCTATATTTGATTTTGGCTCCCCTGCGGATCTCCGTTTATGGGTGAACTTCACCTGAACGCCTATTTAGACTCTCTACGAGGCAGCTGGTTAACACGCAGCCCAAGTAATTTTATTGGCACGGCATCCAGAAGGATACGGGTGTCCTAAAAATGCCACAAATAAATAAAAAATAACAGCCAACCCCTGAAGGCCCTTAAACTCCATCATCTATTCTCTTCCCCAAACTTGCAAAAATTCCCATGAGCTCAAACATTAGAAATAATAATTCAGAGTAGACTCGTGTTAAGTTTGAGCTCAAAACATTAAAAATAGTAATTCAAAGTAGACTCGTGTTAAGTTTGAGCGATAGCTCAGAGAAGACGAACAATGTTTTATTATTGAAACTTGGGCACCCAAGCCGCCTGCTTTATCTTTGTTGATTAATTGGACGGTGAGGCTGTTTAATTACACGCTCAACCTTGGACAATGCGTGTTGCTTCCTTCAACAAACTTCTAAAGGATCCCCAAAGAGACGGGAGATTTATCTTGCCTTCCGCATGCCGAATGCGCAATCCTAACTCTTGCTCATTCTATTGTTTGTCCCTGGTTACCTTGAACTTTGAAGTCATTTTCAAGCTTTCTCTGCTTTTTCTGTTGACTTTAAAGGTTCGGCGCTCTGGGGCTCCCAAGACCACATTTCATCAGCTGTTTTTAACAGCTGTAGAGTTTGTTTTAAAACGGTAAAAGTTTAGGTGTTATTTGGCTCCGTTAGCTGGCCACCCTGAGGATGATCTCGGTTAATCTCGGTTAATCTCAAAAGGTGAAGCGGGGAGAAGATCTGGTTAGGAGGAGGATGCTGGTGAAAGACTAGAAAAATTGAGATACAAATAGTCACTTTTATCCCTTTGGCAAATAAAAGTTAATTTCCTTGTTAAGATTGCCCTCTGCTGATGCTTGGCAGTAATGACTACATTGTCAGAAGTGGAAATCTGAATGGGACATGTTCATATATGAAGTAGCCAACTAATGTATGTGGGAAATGACCTTGGGGAGGAGCTGCAGCCAGGGGAATGGTTGGATAACAGTTTTAACAGAGTTGGAAGGGACCTTGTAGGTCATCTAGTCCAACCCCCTGCCCGAGCAGGATCTCTATCTAAGGATCGAACGTGCAGCCTCCTGATTGTCGGGCGAGAGCTCCACCTCTTGGCCACCTAGAGGCGGCTGGACTCAGAATAAGGGTTCTGCCCGATTATGGATCTGGCTTCTTTCTTTCTTTCTTTCTTTCTTTCTTTCTTTCTTTCTTTCTTTCTTTCTTTCTTTCTTTCTTTCTTTC